>JAGVSQ010008188.1:0-14616 GCA_022683975.1 Rhyacophila evoluta
TCCAACAGCTGGTTGGACCGACTTGAGTAACTCTTCCCGCTCCGTACACATTTTTAGATATTCCCACATAATGTGATTAGCATCCTGCTCTGGACAGCGCGGACACGTTGGCTGTCTAACAAGGCTGTTAACAATATCTGTTTCCATAAGTTGCGCTGTGGTTTATAGAGTTTAGCCCTTTGAGGAGTATTGACGTACATGTACACCATTCTTTTATTTTTAAATAAAATGTTATAATTTTTTTAATATGAATACCAAATAAATTTCTCAAGGATATTTGGGAGTTATTAAAATTATATCATATTTCTTTAGTCTAGAAAAAAATACGTAAACATTACGTAAAATGATGAGAAAGAAAGGTTGACTTCTTCAGCATTTAACAATTCCCTTATGCTCTTTTGATAATTATTATAATTTGCAAAGAAGCAAGGGATATTTTATATTGCTGTTTACAAAAATACATATAATGTCACATTAATCAGTCATATGGGTTCAAATTTGTTCTCAAGTGCACCATTGATTGCGAAATGGAAGCGGCCACGTATGGTAATGCTATACACATTCTTGCCAGTGTGGAATAACTTTTCAGTTTATTCTATTAGTTGTTTGGAATTGAATGATATTGTTTATAAATCGACATATCCAATTGGATTGATTTTATAATATTAGTTGAGTTGATGGCAGTGGAGGATGACGCATGCCCATAAAAAATTAATTCACTAATGAAAGGGTTAGTATTATAAATCAAATAAGACATTTTTTTTACTAGAAAATGAAAATAAATAAAAACATCGTCGCTTAACACTTCTTACCCGGTGATGAATAGTGACACTACATATGTTTTATTTTAGCTCTCCAAATATACTGATTGCAAGATTTTCACAGATTCTTGCAGGTATAACTCAAAAAAGCTCCTATAGTTTTAGTGATGTCATTATGACACAAAAACATTACTCAATATCAAGATAAATAATGTATGTGTATTGATCACTCTTATTCATTCATTTCTTATATTTTTATGTATATACATTTATTTATATCATGTTCGTTCCCAAAGCATATAAATCTATACAGTGTATATGGATTCGCAATGTGAAGACGTCTTGGCAGAATATTTTTTACGAGAACTATTTGTCATACGATTGCTCAACCCAATGGGCATCCAGCCTTGAATTTTTGATTCGACCCGCATTCCCCGGATTTCCAGGCGCACACGCTACCAACTACGCTACCAGGGAGACCTAAATAAAAATATTTTATATTTGTAGACATGTAAGACAAAATAAAATAATAATAAGCTAATTACAATAATTGATCTAGCAGATTTTGAAAGACATATTTTCTTAACTAGAAGTTTGGGGTCCAGCGGCGTAGCTTGTATTACAGAAAGGCGAGAGTTAAAGTGTGTGATGAAAGATACAGTAAGCGAATATGTCAGAGTCTCTTGAAGTAATTTCTTAAGTATTAAGTATGTTGGATTCAAAATGACATTGTATCAGAAGTGGCGGTGTGTAGAATTTGCTGAGTTTTCCATTTTCCATTATTCGTTCAAACACCTAATGTATCCACATTAAAACTTCATACCTAGACAGCCAGCGTTTGTGAGCGCTTTAAGTTTTTTGACGTATTTCAACAGTACGTACTCGATCAACAGATTATTGTATTTTGAACAAAAGTTTTCTGAATTGTCATGGAGTATTCAAAGTTTTAGTATTTCATCTCCAAGTCTTGATATTACTTGTTTGCCTTTGAGAAAATTATATATGTACTCAAGAATATTTAACATTTGATACATACAATGTATTTTTTTAAGCACAGATGGCGAAAGATATAAAAAATACAAACCCACAAATAAATACCCTTGTTTTTTATTTACTGGGTGTATTAAATTTAATGTGGGTACACAATTAAAATTATGCATATTAATATATTTGGAATAAAAAGTTTTTGAGTTTGTTCTCTGTACGTTTTAAAAATTAAAATACAAAAATACTTACCTCTTTAAAATAATACTTATTTGTAAGTCTGATCTTTCATTAAACGTATAAAATCTCGTCATAACGAAAACCAAAGTAACGAAATTTTAATTATAAGGTATATTTTTTGTTGTTCCAAACAAATGCACATGCAATTTATGTAATGATAGATAATTAGCTTTAACAATATTAGCTTTGATACACAGTTTTTCCTGGGATATAATTAAACTCATTTTTTTTTCCTATTAATTATATTCATCCTGTTATTAAAAAATATTTCAATACTTATTTAATTCATTATAATTTTTAGTCTCATGTTCATTATCTGTGATGAAGCTTAAAGTTAAAAATAAAACTTTTTACTTATACAATTTTCGCCGCCGAAGTGGAGCATATGGATTTACACAGTGTGAAGATATCCAATTCGAAAGTTGTGTATATGGATCTCCACAATAGGAAGACGTCTTGACAGATTATTTTTTACGAGGATTGTCTGTCAACCCGATGTGTACCCTTGTATTTTTAAAATCTGAGAAATGGGAAATCGAACCCTCATTCATCTTGACCAACCAAGTTACTAAAAAATAAACAGTTGATCTACAAATATTAGCCAAAATAACATGTAAAATTTTCACATCGCTATTATATACCGTTAAGGAAAAGCTTTTGTGACAGACAGAAAAGCACGTGTATAATATTTTTAAAAAATCTTTAGGAATAAATATATATTATTTTTACTCTTTTTACTGTGTGTTTTTTTATATTTCGTTAATATTTCTGTTGTTAAAAATGTAGTAAAGGATGTTTTATAATATTATCTAAAGTTCAGAGATATATTAAAGAGACATATACATTATTATGTTCTATATTACATGTGCAAAAGCCCATAGGGGATTGTAAGGATACCCCATAGTGACCAGTTTTCTCGATCCAGCAGGTTTTCAGAATCAGTGGAAAAAAAGCGACGAATGATCTGCCCTATTTCATTTATCATAGTCGTTGTATTATGTTATCGTATGACTCAGGACTTTTAGTTACCTCAAAAAGAAATTCCAGGTATATGTTTCCGTCCATCTGTCTGCAAAGACATTGTAAATAGAAAAACATAGACGACATGATGCGAAGAATATGTTTCGTTGTTTTTTCAGGGTAAGAAACAATACACCCTTAAATTATGCGAGACGGATATTTTTTATATTTGTTGTTTACGACAAAATGATATAAACATATTATAGATAATACACATATTTTGTCATCATTATTTTGTGAAATGTAAAATATTTCGTGTAATATTTTTTTGGTCAACTATATTATTTTTGTTACGTAGCTTTACTATTTTTTTAAAAAATATTTAATGTATTTGCCTGGCAACGTAAATGTTTAATCACGCAAAAATATTGCACGAATTTCCCTCTGCAAAATATAATATTTTTTTATCATTTATTTTGGAATAACTGTTATTTATCATTTTAACATGATAATAAGCAATTCAGTTTATTTTCCTTGTTTTCGTTTTTTGATTTGTCTTTAATAATAAATTGTGCTATAATTGAAGTGGGATTTTACAAAATGAGCTTATTAGAAGTATGGTATTTTTTCCACAAAGAACCATAGTGCTTATTTTTGTTTCCAACATACTTGATTTTTTGTACAGCCATATGATTTTTCCGCACGAAAAATACTTGTTCAAAATCTTCTCATTTAAATTTTGTAAAAGTGGAATATGTTAATTTTGTAAATATCCTCTTCAATTATAATTGGCTTAACAGACACAATCGTAAAACATTTTGTTGGTATAATATATCAACCCTATTTCAGCAAAAGGCATTAACCCTCATAAAACAATAATGCCTTGAATCAGGTTTGATTCGTTATTTTTTGGTAGGTCCTCTTTTTTAGAAATCTTGAGTTAATGATTCAGCATTTGTGGCTTGATTTCAGTTGACAACGTGTATTTAGATGTATTCAATGTGAATCTAAAATCCCGTTGCGAAACACTGCGGGTTAAATATTTTTGCCTGAACTGACTTGATATATGTCATTCGATTATACAACTAATAAAATTTAAAAGCTGAATTGATATGAACGTATATACTGCGTAGTCTCAACGTATCAGAAAATAACGTAAAAAACATTTTAGCTATTCAAATTTGCTCCGGTTGATTTAAAGAAAATATTGAATATTTTTAAATAATTCTCGATGGTTTACTTATAATAGGACACCGAATTGAAAATAAGCCATTTTTGAAACTAATTTAAAGTAATAGATTTATCAAGGCCATTTAATAAAGCTAATGTAAACAATTTTATGTTTAAGTTTAAGTGTTTTTTTTTAACATTATATTTCAAATTTTTAATAGTTGAATATGATTGATTTTAAAAGTTTTATTTTACTTTCATCCATCGATCAAAATAATTTTTTATATTTTAATAATTTTACTATATTACAGTATTGTATTAAATATTTGAACTCATAGAACTTATGATACCGTTAGCCAACGTCATTCAAGAAATTACTGCAAATTTCATTGTAGGTTCATGTTCATTGTATAATTATATTAATTAGCTAGCTTTACTATAATTGATTAAAATCCACATAATACACTTTTCAAAAAACACATCGACTCTGAAAAGGAAAAAGGATGTAACCCTAATTTTTCAAGATAGCCTTTTCTCAATTATCACAATGTATACAACTTAATTCACGTTCTATCAAAAATATGTAAGCTACAGATTCCGAACCAATATCTTAATTTAACTATAAAATTTAAAATAAATACGTTTTGTCTAATTTGTGACCAGAAAAAGGACTTTCACTGCTTTAATTTTAATGTTTTTTGTCAAATGACTTATTAAATTAATATCAACCCACCTCTTTGTATCTTGTGATGTAGATTGTGTCTAATAAATATTTTAGCTTTGATCCAAAATATAGCTTTTTGCACTTTCTTTAAATATTGGGCTACGTGGACTTGGTCCTTTTTTCCTTACCACAGTCGATGTTATATATTATATTATATATAAACGGTATATATTTGTAACTTTACTTTCTCCGAACATGAAGCACGTTTTGGATATCTGTAAGAGGAAATTTTAAATATTTTTTTCACAAATATTGGTTATCAATTAATTGCCCAACCCATTGGTTATCTATTCATAGATCTTTAAATTTTAAACATATCTGTGTGACAGGTGTATTTAAAACCGGTGTAATTGCATCAAAGTGCGTGTGCTTGTTAATCAGTTGCCAAGGAAACAAATACAAACAGCTTTGTTCAGCATAAACCACTTGATGAGAATTCGTAAAATTATATGAATGAAAATTTTCAAATATTAAATTTATATCTTATTTTCAATTTAAAAATCTATCATCGACCAATTTCACCGATTCATGATTTGAAATATTTTCATCATCTCTGCAATATCTTCATCTTTACATGTCTTGGCGGAGTATTCATGTGACTTGGTCAGCTCAAACTATTGGGCATTCAGTCCTGCGCCCTTGATTTAATAAAACTCGTAGCTTTCAGGTCTCAAGGGCGTACATTTAGTCATCGATTAGATAAATTACTACGGTAATAAACACACATAATCACGAAATGAAACATCGATATGAAAATTACCAAAGTATTTTAATTTTTTTTTCGTGTGTATATTCTTGAAACGTTAAGGTGTTACGTAAAACGTAATTACTGTAAAAAAAACCATAATAATAATAGTGTCATGTTGATATATATAATATATTAATTGATTAAATACTTTGGTACAATGTTGTCGTCTCCTGAAAATAATATGGACCAGCCAATCGCCTAGGGGTATTTGAATATACATACTAGTTTGATGATGCTGTTCAGCAGGAATCTTCCCCTTGCGATAGGACGCGCCAACAGTGCCTTGGGGCGACATTTCACCACCTAACTAGAGGACAGTTATCTTGCAGGTATCCTGTTTATTCAGTTGATACAAGCCTGTTAGCCTGCATTTGAATTGGCAGTAGAAACAACCATAATTTCAAATACTAAAAACCAGCCAATAAGGACATTTTATATAGTATATTTAATTATACATATTGTTTTATTATAAAACAATAGAATTACAGTAACTAATATTGTACAAACCGTCAAATTAATCAAAACATGTTTTGTTTTTTAAATCACGCACTGTGTATTTTCAATTATGTCTTGATATTGCAAAGTTTTGTATACTCCACTTTAAGAGCTTACATCTTCACACTGTGTAGATCCATATGCTTCTCTTTCGTAGCGAATATGGTAACACATAAATATTAAAAAAATGCTTTTTTTAAATTTGTTTTCGTTATGCTAGATAAAAACATTATGTTAATACCAGTTATAAAGTTAGTTTCTTTGTATTATTGTGTTTACAACTTTTTTTATGAAATATTTAGAAAACAGTTTCATTGTTGGGTCTGGTTTAATATCACTAATATAATTTTATCGGCTTACACATTAGCATGACCCAGCATGTTTAAATATCTAACAATCAGCTGGTTTTACCGTCTTGGGATGTACTTACATAAGAACATATTTCCATTAGATATCTCTTAGAGTAAATAATGTAGGCCATTTTGAAGTAAGGGACCGAATTTCGGAAATCCTTTGGGAAATCAGTAAGACAGTGATTAAGAAATAAAATCCGATAAGGTACATTTGTTTATTATTTTGCATCATCGTTAAAAAACAATCTACGGCTAGACGAATATCTCCCTCAGCTTTTTTCACTCTTGTTATAATAGGTTTTACGATAAATGATTAGTTAGACATGGTATCTTCCAAGAAATCTTTTTATACTTTGACTTTGAATGTTGAACCTGTGACAACTGTAGGCTAGGGTAAGCGCAATATCAGCTTACTCATCTGGATGGTTTTCTGTTTGCGTCATTTTCCAAGAAAAATATACGATCCGTTGCTTTCCTGAAAACTCCTGAAATCACTCTCACTTTTTTCCCTGTAAGCCTTTCAATGTTACATAACTTTCTACAACATAATAACTTGTTTTTACAGCAAAAATATTTTTTTAAGCAAATATTTTATTACTGTAAGTTTAAATCTGATTTTACGATATGGTTCGAGATTTTTTTATACTAACCTTTTGAATGCTAAAACGACACATTAATATTGATAGTTTTGCCAGTATTTGTATTAAATATTAATTATAATTAATAATATATATACACAGTGATATATTCAAAAGTAATATAATATTTTACTAGCAAAAATAAATATTTACGACAATGATTCTATAATTTTGGAATACATTATTGCAATCAAATATATAAGGTATAACCGGTAATTTATTTAGAATTATAATTTAAAAATAAAAGCAGTTTAACTGTATGTAATATACTAGCAATCCGGGGAATGCTTGTTCGATCTCCCATCTGTCGGATTTTAAAAATCTCAAAATGCAGTACCACATGCTTATTGGGTTGAGTAATTATCTAACAAACAATTCTCGTAAAAAATAATCTGTCAAGGAGTCGTCACATTGCGGAGATCAATTTACTCCTCTTTCGAAGTGTATATATTCACACTGTGTAGATCCATATGCTCCATGTTGCGAGCGAAAATGGTATAGAAATATATACTACATGTTCACATGCATTTTTTTATCAGCAGTGTACTAAAATTAGGCCAAGTAGAAAAAATGTGAAGAATGTTTTAATAGCATAACATTAATTTACTCTTTGGAATCAAAAATATATAAAGATTGTGACGAATTTGGTACGGAAAGAACAAGAAAAATAATTTAAAAAATTAATTTAAATCGTATTGAATTTTATTTGGTAATAGTTAAAATCTTTGTTAATTTTTCAATCGCGTTTTTTTTATTATTAAAAAATGTGAAATAAAAAACTCGATATATCAGCGTGCTTTTGCGGTGCTACGAAATATAATAATGCTCTTTATCATACAAAATTATTCCCATCTCCATGAAAATAAGTCATCGATCTTAAAGTCTCAGTACATCCCTGGTACCGAATAGAAATATTAAAATTGGACGAATTTTTCAAACCGCGAAAATTTAGCAAATAATATTTTTCACTGGCACGATTTTTCGTTCGTTTTTTGAAAAACGCGTTACATTTTGGCGCGTTATTATATTTTATCAGTCAGACGTGCTCTCGACTAAATCGTTTTTTCAGGTATCATGAAGAAAAGTGAAAGGAACTTTGGAGGCCTCTCCGCGAAAAGGATTGGAAAATATGAACGGTTAAAATATTCCATATGGCAATACCTTTCAAAATATATGTGGGTAAATTTACTGTCGTCCACGTGAATTTTTTTATCGAATGGGTTAAATTTTTTAACTCTACAGTTACGTCTAATTTATTTAATCACTTGTTGATCATTATTGGTGTTAAACGATGATCAAGAAATGGCAACCAAAATGACATGTGAAATTTTCACATCCCTGTTGTTCACCGATTGAGACGATTTCCTGTGTTGATCGATGGCTTAAAATGCAATGTTGCTGAAAATTACTAATTAATTTTATCTCGTTGCTATATGCTTCGTAATAATTCAACAATTTAAAGTCATTATAAAATTTATGTTTATTATATATATATATATATTATAAAAAAAATCAATTGTGCCGAAAGACTTATACTGCAAGACATAATTATGAATATTAAAAGTGTGTCATTTTTAAGCAGCACAATCAAATTAAAAGATATCTCATAAATAAAAATGATTCAGTTTTTACACTTTACTATAAAGTTTTCAAAAATGGGGTTAACTAATTTACACTTTAAGCTTTCGCAATCAAAAGAATGGTGTTAAATTACCACGTCTATATTTTTTAGGATTTAAAAATGGAGGACTGGATGCATATTGGGTTGAGGAATTATCAAAATATATTTTACATAGCCGATATCCATATGCTTCACTTTCAGAGCAAATACTTTCTTATTATCTACTTTAAATTGTTTATATTTTCAGATTTGTTATTCATGAAAAAATAATCACTGTAGTAAATACAGTATACTTTATAAAAGCTTTTTATAAATATTATATTTACAAAGTCGGTGTGTTTTTAGAATAGATAAAATACTTTAATATAGTTTTCAAAACGGCTGTTGTAGTATTTTATTTATCTTTAAGCCAAGAATTTAAATATAAAGCGCTGTGGGTTGTTGTTATTAAAATTAAATAAATGCTAATTCATTTACTATTTAAAACGGTCTAGCCAACTCTCAATAGCACAGTGTTGGTATAAGCTCTCTCTGTGGAGTTAGAGTTTTGAGATACCTGTTTAAATAATGCGAGGAATTCCTTTGCATCGTGATATGAATCTTTCTCTAGTCCTTGTTGCATTTATGAACATGTATAATTAATATCTCTATTATTATAAACACATACCATTTTCATATTACATTCCACATTATGTTTCTGTTTTATTGTTTCATTAATGCAAACTCTTAAGCCATCACTTATACAGAAAGACAAAAAGACGTCAAAAAATTTACACAATTTAATATACGTTCTGCCAGAAGGATGTAAACTTCTAATGCCGAATAAATATCTAGCTGAATTATATTAGCTTTTAAGTTTGAAAAATTTGTGCTTTTAAATACCTTTTTGAGTTGATATCATAAAAAATAAAGCACTAGTTTAATGAACTTCATAGTTGTGTCTATTCAATATTTTGAATTGAAAATAAACGTTTTTTTTAGTATTGTAAAAATTTTTACATGTGGGTCTTTTGTCTTTCTGCAATCGATTAGAATTTGTGTTGTTTACCTATTCATTAAAGTATGAAGCATAGTAATTTTCCAACAATGTACAGTCTTAATATATATTATTTATCAATCACTTTCAAACAAATTAAAGTCATATCAATGGATTAAAGTTTATTCTGTCAATTATTTAAGAATAAAAAAACACCCTTAAAATATTTAATTTGTAGAATTTCTATGAATGGGACACTTTTGACAGGTTTGAAAACCAAATGGAGGAGTTATTTATTTTAAAATGTAAGTCTTAGAGCTCAGTGGAGCTGTCAAACTTTCTTGAGAATTTTTTTCTGTATTTATACGACACATACACGAAGCATAATGTAACAAGATAGAATTATTTAGTTGTTTACAACTGTGGACTAACCAATTTTGAATTTTAAACCAACGAGATGTACAAACTAATGTAATTAAAATGGTATTAGCAACATAAAATATGAGTAATTGCTGAATAAAACTTTAATAAACAGCATTATTTTCGACCTTAATCAATTATATGCAACTATTTTCATATCAAGCCCTTTTTATGTAAATATCTTTTGCAAGTTGCTTAAATTATAACTTCATAGTAAATTAATATGATTGATCACCGTTAATAACTGCCAATAACGACAATTTAAAATAAACGTGGTCTTTTTGCACTATTAAAATAACACACAAACAATTAAATGCAGCTTATCTTCATACTAAATTCAAAAGCTTTTCTTAAGTAAATATCGTTTAAAAGCTTACTAAAGTTGCATAAATATGTCAAAGTGATATGCCTTAATTACAAGCAATATTGACCACTTTGAATATTTAATATTCTTGTTGCAATGAAGAATGATTACATAACTGAGCGACAGTATAATGATTTCAATACAACAACACTCAGATGCCATATAAATACGTTATTTCACAAGTCGTGACGTTTTTTAAACACAAATGTTTTACATTCAAACAAGAGACTAATTAAAAACGTAAATTCTCTTTTGTTAACATATTAATTGCAATTATATTAACAATGTAATTGTCTACAATAATACTACGATTGCCTAATTGGTATTGTTAAATAACTTCGGATTCAAAGTATAACAAAGTTTTTAAGCATATAACGACAACTCGTTTTTGGCAATATTGTTTCTTGACCAAAAAATATACTTGAATATACTTTCAGTCTCTTGTTGATTATTACTTGAAAGTCAAACCGTTTATTTATAAATATCAGTCTCAATAATATATGATCATTTGACGTCGTTAGTTTTCACCGTTTAAGTGGATTTCTATCGAAAGACAAACATAAACACATATTTCGTTTTACGGTATATATATATATATATGTATAAAATTTTCATTATTCATGATTTGCGTTGTAGAAATGACATCTACGTGGTTGAAAAGACTGGGATACTAAACAGATATTTTATTTTATTTAAAGTGTAAATTTCACTTTTGGTCCAAAATGACTCACTAATACCATTTTGTTGCACCATACTATATGCATATCCCGTATTAATTTAACAGTTCAAAGTTATTTAATAATATCGAAAAAGTGTCTATTCGTGTAAATTTGAAATTTAGAAATGGATTTATTTGTTGACAATTTAAGAAAGAAGTGTTTGGTCTTTAGTTTCTTTCTTAAGCCATCTTTTCAATAGCTGACGCAGAATCCATGTGTGGGCGTAATATGCTTTTTTTATTATTTTGGATTCACATACTTAATGTAAGTTTTATTTAATGCTTGTAAAATTTGTTGACATGTAAAGTAGGACTCAACCATTATTATAATTTCTCATTTGTTTTTTTTCTTTATTCTTTGTGGAATTTGTATAGTCAGTGTTGTGTTTCAGAAACATATTTTTTTTTTGTAACAAACAATTTTTCAAATGTTTTTATCGAAAATCGACAAATACGTGTTTTGCTTTGTTTTTATCATTTTTACATTCTTTTAAATAATATAGGATATAAAATTATCCCGAAATAAATATCCTGGAAAATTTATTTCCTGGTGATCTCAAAAATATTGGTGATTTAAAAAACTTTATATAAATGTTTTGATTTTTTAATTTTTTTATATTTCATACACGGAAGTTTTCTGAGCTGGAATTATTGTCCGTAAGGTAAAGAGACGTTCATGTCCGGAAAGTATTTTATCGAGGGTTAATTTTTTTTTTTGATATATTTGATATATTTTTGATATATTTTCAGCACCATGAAAACTATTCCATACAATATAAAATGATTATCAAACTCAGCGTAATTGATATCAATATTAACAATTATTCTTTAATTTACTTTAATCATAAATATTTTTATTTTATTTATTAAAAAATCACAACTCCATCTGAGATGTACACTGCAAAACATACAACTCAGCTAGTTTATCTTCATATCTATCAAATATATGTCGTTATTGAGTACCTTTGTACTCCCCCAATAGCCTAGTTGTTAGCGTGCGCGCCTAGCAATCCAGAGAATGCGAGTTTGATTCCCCATCGGTTGAATCTTAAAAATCCACAAAACTCACGACATGATACCGGTTGGGTTGACAAACAATTTTCGTGAAAATAATTTGTCAAGACGTCTGTCTTCACATTGCAGAGGTCCATATACTTTCGCAGAAGATATCTCCGCACTGTGTAGATCCATATGTTCTACTTTGAAAGCGAACATGGTTAATCGTTTTAAATGTGTTTTAATATCAAAATAGTTAATAAACTAGATTGAAAAATAAGCAGTATTTACGCTGTCCTGTAAAATTAAACAAAAATTGTTCTAATTTTTTTTTACTTTTAGTCATCGACATGTGTTTTCTTTTTTATGATTTATTATTTTATCAAAGATAATACAAAAAAAAAAAAATTGTATGAAATACTTGTTATATTGTGAGAGAGTTTCTAATGTTTTATTTATCGTTAGAATATAATATCCCACTTTGATTACATATTTCAATATACTTCTGCCATTATTTATTGACTTTAATAAAAAAATATTGATTTAAGAAATTTGAAATAAATACACCTGCAAAGCATTCAAGAAAATGTTTCACATTACGAACCTTTTTCGTATGATATTGAAAAACAATTTTTCCTGTGTACTTCCCGTACTGACTTCATATTATGATTTCGTTTTTTTTTTATAACACGTGTGTAATATATCAAAGCTTCTTTTAAAGCGTAGGCGGTTTTCAAACGAAATCGTACAAACCAGTCAGACACAGATATGGCAGAGAAATATATTTTTTCTAATATCTATCCAGATTCCACGTATTATTTTCTATTCAATTCTTCAAAGTAAGCGATAAATATTGACATTTTAATGTGGTTTTTATTGTAATAGGATTTTGTGTACTTATTTATTTGATGATGACTTTCTCTATTACAAAAAAAATGTGGGTAGAGATATAGCTTAAATACTTAGAGGCCTCTTAAATATTACAAAATTAAACCTTAAGTAACTTAAAAGTTTGTAAAAATGATGTATTCTAATTGATTAATGTGTTGAATTATCATACTTATAAATTTACTGATAATATTATACCCCCCCCGGTAGCGTGGTTGGTAGCATGCGCGCCTAGCAATCCGGGGAATGCTAGTTCGATTCCCCATCTGACGGATTTTAAAAATCTGAAAATGCAGCACTGGATAACTATTTGGTTGAATAATCACATTGTAGAAATCCATATACTGCTCTTTCCGAGTGGATATCTTCAACATGTGTAAATCCATATGCTCCACGTTGGGAGCGAACATGGTATAAAAAAACTTATATAATACAAATGTCGAGATGATATATGTTAGATATTAAAAAATACTACTACAATAGTAAAACTATTTCATGTTTAAGATCGACTGTGGAAAGGAAAAAGGATGTAACCCACACAGAGAAAATTTCACAGGAGCCCCAAAAACGTATATTTGATGATTTCGAACTAAATATTTAATGGATTCAAACTTTAAGTGGGTGAATGCTAAATATGTTTCTTTATTTATCCAATATCATATTAAGTTAATAAAAAGTTTTTAAAAAATATTAAAATTGATATGGTGGAAGTTATTTTTTCCCGATCGCAAATTTAAAGACCATCGCTTAGTTAAGCTTAAAAGCTAAATGTATACACTAATTTGCAGCGTACATCTTTTTATATTAGTATATTAAATTGTGTGTATTGCGATTATCGAAAAAAGCTAGTTTGATAAAAAAACTGAGGGTGCAGTCGATATGATGTAGAAGCATTCATAATATATACTGTTGTATATGCTTTGGACGCCAAAAACGAAAAGACCCAATTATTAATAATGAGCTAACTACATGTTGAAATTTTAAAATTATTTAGAGCAACTTCCTCAAAATCTTCTTGTACAGCTGTTAAAACTTCTAATACGACAATTTTTTCAAAACGATGTTTTTTAGAATTTAATTTTTTTTATGTATCAGACCACATAATTGAAATAGATCCCCAATGTTCTTTGTAGTATATAAATTAAAATATAACTGAAAAAAAAACCTTTCATGTTACATGTCTTATTATGGTAAGATGCAGTTTTTACTCTATGTAAGAAAACATCGGAGGTTTTAGCAGCTCAACATTATAACAAATATAAATCTTATAGAATGGTATATATATATATGGGATAAATTATATATATCTTAAGATGTCTTATAATGTAAGTAGTACTTGAACATAATGCGAGCATATAAAACATGAAGAAAAATGCATCAGAGAAAACTCTTTGGATCCGCAATGTCCTTCAAAATGTGCAACATCTAAACGATTTAATATCGCATTTATGGAACGTTATCTGATATATTTTTACACTTCTTTGAATAACACGAGCAAAAGAAAATCTTTAATATTTTCGACTGATGGTGCTTGATGGAAATTGATTTTAAATTCTGAAT
>JAGVSQ010008189.1:0-14614 GCA_022683975.1 Rhyacophila evoluta
TTTTGATATTTTCGTCATAACTGTATGTATATCGTGTTGTTAACGTATTAAACTTTGTAGTCGGAAAGCCGGCCTGTTGTGACTTGATAAAAGATTTAAATTTCAATGTCACATTCAAACATTTCTATCTAAATTAACATTAAAGTATGTTTATTAAATCTATGTCCGCGTATTCTTAGAGTACTCCTCAAATAATTTTTTCTAAGCCATTGTTTATGTTGCCATGTTTTATCCATGCAAAATCCGGATTTACAATTCCCGAACCTTTTTACACACTGTGACAAAGTAAATCTTAGATAAATCAGACCCATATCAGTTTTTTAGAACTAAGGGCAACTGTGTGACAAGAAGGGTACGTGTTAAATGCAATATACGAAACTGCGGACAGCTTCATAAATTTCTCAATATTCGAAAAAATCTAGGAATATTTATTTTATATTTGACTGGCTGACAAATTCGAAACTATAGAATCGCACAGATATAACCTATATGCTTAAAACAAGGAATATATTATACGTTCATTAAACTAAAGTTTTTTTGAAAGTAATAAAATTATTTTTCATTCAGTAAAAGTTTATAATCCCTAAGGAAAGTAAAAATAATAAACTTTGGTAAACACGACGTGATACAGATTTTTATTGCCAGTGTTACATTGGCTATCATACTAGACAAATAAATAGAGTTTATATTATTGTTACAATATATAAGTAATCCATATCATAGAATAGCGATTCTCGGCGTTTTTTGGACTGTGGCCCCTTTATTAATTAAAAAAAACTCCCATGTTTTTTTAGTCTCACCCAATCTTAAGATTTTTACTTTCGCATATTCATCGAGATTTTTTTTGTTCGTAATTTTCACTTTTGTAACTAGTACATGGCGTAATTTATATTGTCTGTACAAAGCATACCAGACTACAGGTAAAAGTAATTTTTGGTTTATGCTTCACTTGAAGATGTCTGTCACCCATCATTGGGCCATACTGACCCCGGCTGAGAATCGCTGTCATACAATTTATCAATATTTCGATGCATGTTTTCATATTTTAGATGTCAATATACTCCATTTTTGGAAGTTTCAGAGAGAACATGGTATAAAAAAAGCTGGGCAGCAACTCTCATTAAGCTTAAAGATTTAGTGCAATAGATTTAAAATATGCATTACAATAGCTTTAAAAGGGTGTCTTTGGTAACGGTTTTACAAGCAAAGACACTGAAATATAAAGATATTATATATATATTGTAGATCAAAACTTAAAAATAAAAAACCAACGAAAATAAAAACCATTTTACGACCAAAATACTAAGCTTATGGATAATACATAGCTGTTTGTATTTTTTGACCATGTTCGCTACCAAAGTGGAAGATATGGATTGACATTGTGTGAAGATATCCACTCCAAAAATGTAGTATATGGATCTCCCTTTTGTGAAGACAATTGCTCAACCTAATGGGCATTCAGTTATGCAAATTTGGATTTTTAAAAATCTCGTATTCCCAGGATTGCTAGGCACTCACACT
The DNA here is from genome assembly GCA_022683975.1 of Rhyacophila evoluta. Taxonomy (NCBI): domain Eukaryota; kingdom Metazoa; phylum Arthropoda; class Insecta; order Trichoptera; family Rhyacophilidae; genus Rhyacophila; species Rhyacophila evoluta. The sequence continues at coordinate 1,522 of JAGVSQ010008189.1, forward strand.
AACCTGTACGCTACCGGTGAGAGAATATACGAGTATAGTATGTTAATAAAGAAGTAATTTTTGAATTCCGTTATAATAATTATTAAATATTTTAATATTCTTCTTCTTGTACCGTATTCGCTCCCAAGGTGGAGCACATGGATCTCCGTAATCTGAAGACGTCTTAACAGCTTATTTTTCACGAGAATTGTCTGTCAAATAATTTCTCAACCCAATGAACATTTTTAAAATCCCACAAATGGGAAATCGAACTCGCATTCTCCAGATCGACAGGCGCGTACGCTACTAACTACTTTAAGCATACATATATTTTTTTGCTCCTGTAGTTAGCAAATTTAAAATATTTAAAAAAAATAAGACGTCACTTAATTTCTGAAATAGTTGAAAGAGTAAAGTCTTCGTGACCTAGATATTATTTAAATATATTCTTGCAAGAATAAATATAAACAAAGATATATTTTATAAACATTTTTTTTTGCCAAATAACACGATGTAATGGTATTATAAGGTTTTGCGTAAAAGAATAAGAGCTAATACAAGCAAGAAAAAAAAACACCCGGAAGATAAAATCAAACTGACGCCGCAGTATAAATCTCTATATTATTTCTTTGAATTATTTGTGTACATGACTCCTAATCTTGACCCACGACTTGGTTATTTAAACAAAGTGGCGCTAGAAGTCTTGTGCGAAAAACAGAAGCATTTAAAGAAATACTGGCTTGGTTGAATAATTCATCTGATCCATTGGCTGTACGATATCCATGGCCTTGTGCCTACATTTTTGGCGATATATTATGAATGTTTTAGCGAGGATCGTAAAAGTTTATTATTGCACGGACGTAAAACTTACAACTTACGTCATAAATGAGCTTTTCGAGATTTTCTTCTGAAATTACTATGTACTTTTCATACACAATAGTTATTACCGTTTTAGTGCCCATTTTTTTAAACAGTTTTTCATTCTATCGTTATTTGTCGTAGATCAATAGACTGTACATTCATTGTTGTGATATCATAAAGGTAAATGTTATTTTTCAGTCGACACAAATCCTAAACACACATAAATACAATTTGAAAGTATCAATACATGACCAAAGAAACAAATAAAAAACCACTTATTTATGATTAAAATTTGTTAAAAATAGACGGGTTTATTTTTTTTATTTTTTAATATTTTAATTATAATTTTATACCAATCTTTCTCAACCATTACAACACGGCAGAATCTTTGGCACGTGTTGGGATTGTTGGCGGTGCGTAAATATGGAAAGGAAAACGAAGATATCAATCACATTGTTTAACAATGTAATCACTATGCTACTCAAATATTGGGCCTATTAAAAGGTTTATTCAGGCTTTAGTTTCAACTGCCTTTTGCAATGAAAGTGTTGTTTCATGGGTGTAGAGTTTTTAAATTTTCAAATAAATGTGAAATTAAGTTTTAAATGTTAATGTAAATTATGTACGTTATTTTTCATGAAAACGTATCAACTCTTTAGCCGAAATAAACCTTTTGTAAGGTCTCAGCTGGCTTAAATGAAAAAAAAGTTATACACTGCTAAACTATTAATTGATAAAAGTATAAATAATGTTTTACTATCTGATAATTGGATCCTTAATCATATATTTTATGGCTGTTGTTCATATTCGTCCATACACCAATATTTTTTCATTTAAGTTACTTGGTAAGGTGTAGTCTTATTTTTTTTTGCTATTTCTTTTCACTGGAAATTCTTTTATTAACACATAATTTTATAAAATTATGTGTAATACAAAAATATGCTAATTATGAGGGATTGCAAAAAATAAAACCAATAAACTGAATTACGTATTTCTTCAATATTGACGGCGATTTATATTTTCCATTAAAAACCATTTGTTTAGCTTACTGAAAACGAGATATTAATCTATTAATCATTATTCACATTTGGATCTGTATTATATGGATTACCTTAATGTGAAAACCTATATTTAATTGTTCCCCTTTATTATTAGTGTGGCCATTGCTTATTGTATTAGATATTCTGTGGTGGATACTTGATTAAAAATAATATAGAAACGTATGCCTTTTTTGTAGGCTACAAAGTATTTAATTTTTTGACACAACCTAAGCTTCTTTTCGATAAAAGATATTAAAAAATGAAATTATTTCTGCTGAAAAGTAACAAAGAAAAATATGTATATATATAGATATATATATTATTATATAAGTTGTTAATACTAGCAAATATTATGATGTATGACCTTCGAGTATTCAGAAACAGCTGTTGGCAGAAACAAATTGTAATAAATATATTTTAGACACAACCTTAAGTTATATCCATACTTGGCTAATTTAATAAAATATTAAAAGTACACTAATCACTATTATTAAGAAAAATAAGTATAAATATTATTTAGCGAAACAAAAAGGATTTTTGAATATTGGATGTGTATGTAAAAAAATATTTGCGTATGAAATATTTCCGTCAGTTAAACAATCTTTTATCGACAACTTTTACGATATATTATTTTGCCATCAATAAATATCTTGTTTTGATAGAGAGCTGAAGTATTTTCATCTCTAATGTATGAAAAAAAAGTTTTAAGATGAATTATTTGAACAGTAAAAGAAAATTGGAGATCGAATCATAGCGATCACTTATATCTTCTACGTAGGAATAAATGATTACGAATCATACATTAATTTATAAACTACCGTGGATAAACTATAAATGGACGGATATAAAATCTATCACCAAAGCAATATATTTTGGTATATATTGGCAAGCTATAAAAGAAGATCCGCGATTATTGGCTTGAAAAATAAAAGCTTAATATCTGTTATGAGCTGAGGGGAGCTTAATTATTATGACGTTGCAAAAGATTTTTGTCTCCCTTTATTAAAGTTATTTATCTTCATCTTATTTTCTTTTATATCGACTGTAGAAAGGAAAAAAGACGTAACCCTCAGCATTATTCGATGTATTTTTTTCAATAAACTTCATGTATACAACTTAATACACGTTATATCAAAAAAATATAAGATATAAATGCCGAATTAGATTTTATTGGTTTTTCTTATATATATTTTATTTATTCGCTTCCAATGTGGAGCATATGGATCTGCACAGTGTGAATATATCCACTCCGAAAGAGAAGTATATGGATCTACGCAATGTGAAGACGTCTGTACAGATTATTTTTCACGAGAATCGTTTGTCAGACAATTACTCAACCCAATCCCAATCCAACCCAACCAAAATCCAGTCCTGCATTTTCAGATTTTTTAAGTCCGACCAAATGGGGGTTCGAGCCCGCATTCCCTGGATTGCTAGGTGCGCACGCTACCAATCACTGGGGAGATAACTTAAGTCGACATGTCTATGTTATAATAGTAACCAAACAGCCGTACTTATAATTGCATTTATTTGATTATTTTATCAGTAGTTCGTTGATTTTATAACAACAAATTTGATTTCAACGGATTAAACGTATACAAATAAAGAATATCAAATTATCTCAGTCAATTATTATAATGTGAATTATAGTCAAATATTGACCACACACAAATACATTAATACAATAAGAGCATAATATTATATTGTATAAAAATAAAAACTTATTCTTAGTAAACGATCTTTAACGATCGACGAGCCTAGTCAGTTTGGGTCAGAGGCCAATGATTTAACAAATTTAATAATGAAATAAAAAATGACAATAATGGTTTTCTTTTTTGTTTAAATATATTATTTAAGTATTATAGTGTGTGGCTATCATGCCTTTAATTTATCACCAGCAAAAATTTTGAAAAAATACCACGTTGATTTGATATTTTGAATGTATTTTTGAAATTTATTTTTACTATATTTAAAAAGACTAAATTCTGAATTATTTAAAACTGGTAAACTTCCATATGTGAATCTCTCATATATCTCACATATGGAAGTTTACCAGTTTAGTTTAAATAATTCAGAATTTAAAATCAATTTCCATCAAGCACCATCAGTCGAAAATATTAATTAAAAAGACTAACATAAAGTAGATTTGATTATGTTTTAAAAGCTTAAAATGATAACTAGTAATGTGAATTAAGTCCTTTCTGTCAAATATTAAGTTCTGGTAAGTAGGTTGTACATCCAATCTTAGCAAGAGACGTAACAAGATGTAATTTCTCAAACGATCTAATACTGGTGGTTCTAGACTACTTATAGGAGATTAAAATGAACTTACTCGGCTTAAAAGTTTGATATCAACAAAATACAACTAGTCAATCCTTCAGATTTAATATTCAAATGTGAATTTTTATACTCCATAGCCACTCCTTATTTAAAAAAAAGTGACCATCACGTCTTCTGCATCTACCAGTTGCTTTAGAACCTTCCACGCCAAGTCAATAACGCTTAACACCGCATAATATATCATGCGAACAGTACCCGATGGTTTTAAGGGATATTGGAATTTCATCAGTTTAAATAAAAGGCAAGTAAATTCAAGCTGATATCCAGCATCGCTACAAAACTTTCAATGTGGTTATTTCAATGCGGGCAGTCTAAGTTTTCACAAACGCACACGTTTCAAGCATTTCTGTACAAACCATATATTTTTTAAAAATAGCTTTTATGCGATATTCAGAATGTATATAACTTAATAGAAGTTTTTTTAAAGGAATATAAACTGAAAGTGCAAAATTAATGTCTTTAAATGGCCTATCAAATTAGCAACCAGGAAAAAAAGCTTCGAACCAATCAATATTGATGGTTTTTTTTTAAATACTTATTAAATTAATATCAGATCGGGTCGACAAAAACCAGTTTTAGTCTTAATGCACTTCAAAATTTTGCATTTGTGATTTTTTAGCTGTGGCTCAAAATCATTAAACAAAGGTTTTTCATGCCTCCTGCAAAAAAAAAAATCTACATGTAAGACATTCTTTTTCCTTTTCATAGTCACATATGTAAAAGGTATTTTATGGAATAAATTTCGATAGTTTACTAACTAAATTTTTGCAGGAGAGTGTAAAAACTGTTTATTTTGCTACTTATTTTTGTAATATTTGTTTTTTTACAATCAAAACACTTAATATATAGGAAAACAAAAAGATTTGTGCTATAGTTTGCAGCTTAGGTTTTAGAGCCCATTAGAGTGTATCGAGTTGTGTTGAGATGTTTTTAGATATATTTAAATAACTTTGAGTTAATACATAATATCCAGTATGAAAGAACAAGATGATATTATTTACTCATTTGAAATTTAACATATATATGTATATGACACATTAAAGCGCGCCACATATTTTCTAAGCTATGGTATGAAGTAAATAAATAAGAGGATGGCGGAGAGAAAAAAAAGCACCCATGTTAAAACGAATATTTCTATAAAAGTCGTTGGTATTTGAAAAAAATAGAAATTTTTCAATAAAGATAAAGTCACGTGGAACGCAGTTCGTATTAATTTGTTAAATTTATGTCTCTATCCTGTTAAAAATACGAATTATGTTCTTTGTCCTAACCTTTGCGTTGACTGCCAAGTTTGAAAGGTTTGGTGACTTATACGAACGCAAGAGACAAAAGGTTTAATAGAGCACACGGAATGAGCCAAAACGAATGTAATAATATGAACGGTGAAAATAAGCTTCTAAACTATTTTATTGAAAGAGCTTTCAAGAAGTGGAATTTTTTCCCTGTAGTAAATTTTAACGTTTTACGAGTTCGCCATGTATCAATCCTTCTCACCTGATACATTCCAGTAAACCTTTATTTATATTCAGCGATGTGCGTCAAGGTTATAAATAAAGGTAGGCTTTACTAAGCTTGGTAAGCGCACTTGCTAAAATTAAAGCGTAACATAGAAAAACGAGCCTCTTATACAAATATAATATCCAAACAACAAAAACATTCACTCTCCATGATTTGTGAGTAAATTGTACACTTATTTGTGTATTAATGATTATTAAAATATTATTTTACTTCAAAACAAGAAGCTCTAAATATAAAATTTATGGCTCTCCACAATGTGATGACTTCTCTCAGCGATTCAAAAAGTGTTTCATCTATTTCGAATTGCAGATTAAATAAGCTCAGTTATATGAAATAAATTATTCCTAAAAATATGTTCTACAACTATAATAGATAAGTATTATTTTTTACTATTGGTGCTTGATGGAAATTGATGTAAAATTCTAAATTATTTAAAACTGGTTAACTTCCATATGCGAGATCACTATTAGCATCCCGGCTATACTAACCATGTTATATGTTTGCTCACTGCCCACATATAATATGGCCTGAAGATGCCTAAAGGCGAAATATGGAAGTTTTAAATAATTTAGAATTTATGAAAGATAATATTTTCTTAAAGTAATCGCTTATATAAATTATCTGTCGGGATTAAATAAATAATAAAACATAGTAATCTTTAACTTACACCATTACTTAATAAATATACTATAATCCGATATTTTTAATAATGGATAAATTATGTAAAAAAAAAACAGTAAAATATAATGGTTTCGAGTCTTAAAAATACATTTCCCTATGAAAAAATTAATATCTATAAAACATTGCAAGAAACAAACGAAAGTTTTACTGACCAAAAAAATGTTTTTTATTTCGGTTTACCTTTTTTCTCATTAAAACATAACGTATTTCTATGGAAACGTGAAGTCAGCCATTAAAACCATATCTTAGCATTGCGTCAATGTCACAAAATAATATACCGTACGCCAAGTGAAATAAAAAAAAACTCTCTAAATTAGACGCTTTAAATAACCGCCAAACTGCGTGCACACGTTAATATATTCTCAGTGTTTTTTTAAATAATCAAACACAAAACACAGCAACAGCAAAATAAACAAAATATTATCCACATTTTTTTATTAGTAAATTTACTCAACAATCGATATCAGCATCTATTTTTGTTTTTTTTTAAGAGAAATTAAACATATCGAAGGTGTCCGACAGATGCTTAATGGGTTGAAGAATTGACAGTTAACTATTTCTCGCGTCGAATCTCTCTTGAAAATTAATCTTCAGAATGTGTAAATTCATACACATCATTTCTAAGCTAAACTTATTCACAGCTTAGTGCTTTTTAAGGCAACATAAAATCACACAAGAAATTTTAATTAGATCATTTTAACTACTTTCTTAAACTTTCAGTTTCGAATTTGTAATTTTAAATTAGTTTCTTATGAATTTCATAGACAGCTTGTTAATTGCAAGTCATAAAGAAAACTATGATATTAGCTAAAGAATATTTTAATTAAAATTGAATAAAATATTTTTCCGCTACAATTAACCAGCTTATAATTACTTTAAACGCCTTGTCGTGATACATTCTTGTACTTTGTATATAGGTTCAAACCCTTCTCGAAAAGGGATGATTACCCTTTTTACTTAAATTAATTTCTTTTAGAACCTGATAAATTTATTTTGATTCAGTATGTTATATTTATATAATGGTCAAGTGGGACCAAAATTATTTCATAACAAGCACTCATATGTATATTCCTATGGATTATCTAAACCAATTAAATATTATCGTAATATTTACTATACTTAACAGTACACAGTCATTTCTAAAATTTTACTCTAACATGACCAAATTTTACAGAAGAGACGATAAACGTATACTTATTGAGTCGAAATACAAGATAAAAACAACCTTCAATTGCATGAATACTAAAATTGGTGCTTTATTTACCCAATCTGATAATAATATAAGTTATTTAAGGAAAATTAATAAAATTTATGTGATGGAAGTCCTTTTTCTGGTCTAAAATTTGACCGACCATCGTTTCTTCAAACTTAAAACTAAATTGAAGTAATAATTTGGCATTTACAGCTTATAGCCTTTTAGTAAAACATGTATTAAGTTGTATATATTTTGATTACAGAAAAAAGTTATTTTGAAAAAACTGTAGGTTATGTCCTTTTTCTTTTCCATAGTCCATATAAAATACTAAACAATCTGACTTTACATACTGAACAAACTTTATCAATCCATTTAACGAGTGGTCAGCAATCCGGGCACGCGAGCGACATCCAGCTTTTTAGCCATGCGCGTGCGGCTCTTTTGATTTTCTTTGATTTGGATGTTTTTTTTGCTCGCAGAATTATTAAAAAAAGTGAAAAAAAAAATGCCACTAGACAACGGAAGGTTTTTTTCCGGGAGGAAGAGAAAATTTTTCCTCGCTCTCGAAATAATTCTAAAACATTTTACCTCAAGAGTTTGCCGACCACTGCATTAATCTAACTAAGCCCTGTAGCAAAGTTAGTTTATATAGCTTCATCATATATAATGACAATAATACTAAAGGTATTCAAAATTACATCCCTTGTTAAAATCCTCACGTTTCAAAATGTGTTTTGTAACAATGTATGTGATTTCCCAAACTTATTTTGTGCATACCCATAAAATATAGATACTTATTTCATTTGTCATTATTATAGATGATTTAGTAAAGCAAAAGTTATAGAATACTACAAAAGGTTAAGTATTTTTTATTTTTAGTTTTAATTATATATATTATACAACAATGATAAAAACTATAACTATAAAACTATATAGTATACAATTATTGTAGTTTTTAAATAAACAAATTCTAAATTCTCGAGAATATTCAATTTTCACTTTCGACTCTCCTTTGTCTTTCCAAATTCATATTTTTAAAACAAAACTCAGTACTAAAATTCAATTTGACAACGGAAACAAAAAAATATTAAATAAACATACACATTTATAAAATATCGTGTATAAATTTTTAAATTAATCGAGTATTAGCAAATTCATTAAAAATAATTTATTTAAAAAGATAACTTAGACAACTCTTAAAATTATTCTGTTTTCCAAAAAGTATATACACAATCAAATTTAAGAAACATTTTTTTAAATATTGTAAAACAGTAATTTTAACTTATCCCATGATAACATTGATGACTCGCCTATGTGATAAATCAAATGATAATGCTCTTCTTGGACATATATAATACATACAAACAATTTGTCACCATTATTATTTTAATCGTACTTGGACAAAGCTTGACAGTACTGTAAGAGTTTGTATATTTTGTTGATTGAAATAAACTTTTATAGAAAGGAGAGAATATTTATTATAGTCATGCATGCGACTGTTTTTTTGAGTTGGCAGCATAATAAATTTAGCTATTAATGTAATACATAATTATACAATATAATATTTCAATGAGTAATTTATATATTTTTTTTTGAAACCGTATTTTTTAAATATGGCTGTTTAAAATAATTAAGTCACGCGGAAAAAGAATAATTTTTTTTAAAAAAGTGCCTAAAATCAAGATGTTGTATAAATATTTCTAAGAAGTAGTAAAAAACGTCCTGTCAAATTATTGCTTAATTATATACCTACATCATTTTAATTATAGTTAAGTATACAATTTTTTTAAATCAGTGTATTATATATACCATGTTTGGTCCAAAATGGAACTTATGGATTTACGCATTACACAAAGTGAAGATATCTACATTGAAAGTGAAGAATATAAATCTTCGCAATGTTAAGAAGTCTAATTTTTAATTTTTTTAAGTTCAAATTTTTAAATTTTATATTTTTTAATTTACTTTTTTAACTAACGACACATATTTTTTTCACGACAACTATTTGTCAGACAACTGCTTAACTCAATGGATACCCAGTACTGCATTTTTGAATTTTTAAAATCTGGTAGATGGGGGATCAAGCCCGTACTCTCCGGATTGCTAGGCGCGTACGCTACGAACTACACTACCAGAGAGATACATTTAAAAATAAACATTTAAAAAAATGCTGTATAATTCTTCCATACTAAAAATACTCGTTCAAAATATTCTTCTTTCAATGTTGGTATTGTGAATTAAGTTCACTACGAATTTGATACTGAGGATTTTTGATACAACATTTCGTTGGATTAAATATAATTTAAACTTCAGTATGTCATTTTATTGTTTGCAAGTCTTCAAAAATCGGATGGACGTAAAATCTCAAAAAATTAAACGGCTATAATTAAACTTAAGAAAAAATCATGAGAAAGACATATAGCAACATTACTTACTAAAATATAGATAATAATATAACTCTAAAATCACAAGACTTGTTATGAAGATATCAGTAGAATATTGCGAGAAAATGAGATGCTACACAGTCATTGAAGATTATAATAAAATGTATCACTTAAGCCGCACTGCTTGATAAAAATCAACAAAACAATATACTCTAGTAATCTTATAAAGCAAAGAAAAGAAACAGACTAAAACTATGTGTCTGGTTGAGATTGTCGTCAATTACTCAAAAAATTTACTCATAAAATAACCACCTATTGCTAAATTTGACCCTCATTATCCATCTGCGATCATATTTTTGCAAATTTGATCTTTAGAATTAAGAACATTAAATATATACTAGTTTAATAGAAACTAAAAAAAAGTTTAAAGAAATTCTCTAAAAAGTGTATTATCTAAAATTTATTACATTATAATAAATAATTGAAGAGTTGAATTGGTAGCATATATTTAAAATATAAACAATCATAGATAGATGTACGATAGATTATATTAAAATAAAAATATTATTTATCTATATATGAGCTTTTTACAGTATCTTTTTCTAGTAAATCAAAAGTTTATTCAAACAACTCACCTCCATTTCATATGTTGAAATATAACTACTTGTAAAGATTTCTTCTTGTGTTATTTATGATGTTCATAACTTCGTCAGCCTTTTTTGTCACATTATTTATTTAAAACTTTTTCATTTATATTTACTTCACATTATATTAAACAAAAAAGTGTTGATTTTCACAAATGAATAATACTTTTTGTCATTTTAGATTAATTTAAAATTAATTAAAAGTAAGATTATTTTTTAAACTCATTTATAAATATGTTCTGCAGTATAACTTTAAGGTTCTATCCAGTCAATTTTAACTCACATTTAAAACTTTTTAATTAGTCCTTAACAACTTTTTTCGAAAGAGTTATCAAACAATGTATAATAACTTATCGATTGCTGGTAACGGACAAACTTTTTTCGCAATATAGATAATAATCTTCTAGCTATTCGTAGCAGTAAGTCGTAGCGGTATCAGCGTAGACCTACGATAGCGAGAGATGTCGACGGTCGGTGTTCGGTCGGCAAACTGTCGAAGGAAAGCTTTCACTTCTCGTTTCCAGGCTGCATTTGCGCAAACTCTCTACATTTTTATCTCAATCGCAAATTTTCAACTCAACAAACAAAAGCTCGTCATCAGTTTGAATTTACCGTAGAACTAACGCTCTACAAAACATCATGTAACTACTAAACAGTATGTACTATCTAAAAGTGTTATTAAATATACTTCATCCACATTATGAAATAATTCATTCTAAAATTTAAATAAAATAATATGTCCCTGAAATATTTTGTATTTAAATTATTTGGTTTTGGATATAATCTAAGTATTTTATATGTAGTACTTAAAAAAATCAACCAACAATTTTAAAACAATATCCTAATATTTATTTTGTCTCTACTATTGACTAAATATATTTAAAATTACCAATATGCCCACCATCCACCGTCTTTACACCTGGTAATCAGATGTATTCCAAAGTTCTGATATCGAGAAACGATCCACAATACTTTATTCGACGGAAATGTCCTGGAAGCAAATATAAATTATCCAAGACCCACTCAAGTATGCTAAAATTTAAAAAATAGATTGAGAGAAAAAAAAGTTAATACAAAAAAATTGGAGACTTATTTATAATAGTTAAGCAAATTTATGTGAAGAGATAATCACGCTCGCCGTATGACGTCGCAACTTTTTTTACAAGCAATGAAATTTTTCTTTTGGAGTTGGATGGCCCGATGCTCCAACAGCTGGTTGGACCGACTTGAGTAATTCTTCGCGCACCGTACACATTCTTAGACATTCCCACAGAATGTGATTAGCATCCTGTTATGGATATCTTCAAGGATTTTTTAAATTTATTTTAAGCTCTATTTATATGAATAATTATTTTTAAATGTATTTTGCATTTATTGGGGAATATTATTAAAAAAAAGTTTGGTTAGGTGACGCCTGATTAAGTTAGGTTGTATTAATGCGAAGCAATAAAATTATTCGAAATCTACATAATTATACATAATTAATTTACAAAAAAGGACTTTTTTAATAATAACCCTCCATATCAAAAAGCACTACTGTATTTATTTTAACGATACTAAGATTGAACATTTAATTCTAATTAAAACATAAACAGACTTTTATGAAAACAATAGGTTGTAAACGATTCGTCTTAAAAAACAAATCATGTATAAAACTATTTGAATATTTACATGTAGTTCTGAATGCCCGAACTGTATATCGATTTACAATCGCGAAAGCTTATTCGCTGAACCAACGTATGTATACATCTAAAAATAATTTTAATAATAAAATACTGATTTGAGCATATACACTTTGAGATTTAATCAAAATTAATTAGAATTGTACTCTTGGAGAGGAAGGGTCTTTATTAAATTTTCTTTATAAATGTTTCGCGAATGAAATACGAAAAACCACATACGTATTAATAATTTTGTTCCAGAGGGTTGAGAGACACAATGATTTATTTTTTATTTCACTTACTCGTGTTAAGTTCATTATTTATATCGAAATGAAAAATTGTTTCATATAAATGAATAACTTTATGGTATATATTATTTTAAGTAATTGAGTTGTATGAAGATTTTGTTTCGCCATTAATCAAAGTCGTATTTTAATAGTTTAAATGAGAATTTATTTTTAAATTTTCTTTTATATTATACGTGATTATTTTTTATATGCATTTAAAAATAAGTTCAATGATATTCGGACTGTATTTAATTTAGTAATAAAATATCCAAACGAGTTTAATCATGGTTTTAACAAAATATCGCCATTCTATCATAAAATCACTAAACAACATTTTTGGAAAAAAATTAGTTAAGCCAAATTACATAATTTTTAACTCTGCATTTATGGGTAAGGCTAATCACTAACAATTTGAAATCAAATAAGCTATGTGAACAAATACTAAATATATTGTTCTAAATTATTTAAAACTGGTAAACTTCCATATGTGAGATCACTGTTAG
>JAGVSQ010008190.1:0-14614 GCA_022683975.1 Rhyacophila evoluta
TTAAAATCAATTTCCATCAAGCACCATCAGTCGAAAATATTAATTATTTATATATAAGGCCCAATATAAATGATAAAATAATATATTAAATCATCAATACATAAAACCTCAATATTCCGGATATTGGATATAGCGGATGAAATATCCGTAAAGTTCTGTAGAAGCAATACAGAACAATATTCGAGAAACATCTGAATAAAATGATTTATAGTGCTTAGAAGCAGGTGAAGGTATAATCTTGGATATTTTCTATCATTTTCATAATAAACAACCGATCATAAACAGCGCACTTCGAAAGTGCAAAGAAAATTTGATTTTTTTCTTGAATCTATCAATACTAATAATGAATTCATAACTGATTTTTGTATAATGTACTTTTGGCTTTAACAGATCAACCCTCACCTGCATTAGTCTATTATATCGAGGTTTTATTGTTTTGATAATAAATTTTGTTCAAAAATATCTAAATACATTCGGAAGTATAAATTTCATAATTGAGGATTTCCGAATATGTCAAAAAAACTCAAGCTTCATCATTAGTGTTGTTTACATCACTGTCGGTTACAACGGCGCTTTGTAAGGACAATAAATCTGAGGATCTTTTTTTAGCAAGTATTAAAACAGACCCCATAAATTCAATACAATTTATTGAAACAAAATTATTTACAAGGTAATGAATGCAGTATGAATATTATAACACATGTATCACATTTAAATATCTGTACCAGGACAGAGGATTGCATATTTTGCAAAATAAGATATAAAATTTATAATAGAATAAAATTCAATTTCCCATGACTGGTCGAAGTCAAGGTGTTCATAGTATGAGGTCCAAATGCTCCACATGGTACATGTTAGAAAATTACTAATGTATTAATGTGAGTATATTGAGTATTTTATGACGTATTGAAGATTTAAAAAAGCAGCCAATATTAGGTCTTGCTAGGGTAAAGAAATTTTAACAGCGGTTATGTCAGGGTTTATAAGATTTCTTTTACATGATGCAAATTTAAACGAATTTCAAATAGCCATTTGCTGCCATCCCGCTATGAGAACATACATAGTATGGAGCCTTATTTCAATTCAATTAACACTTTCATTGTTAATTAAATGTGTGCCTTAGTAGATAGTGTTATTATCTTTACAAATAACGGCAGAAGCAGAAGCGTGCTTCACTTTCTTTTATTCCTCGGTTTCTTCCTGCGTCGTTGTAGTGCAGTAGGCGGAGCAGGTGGCAGAAGGTGAAGATGCGGTGGTGGTTTACGTGGCGCCCCACCTACAATGGGTGTGACTAATTCGGCGAGACGGCCTCTCTCCGCCAGCATTGAAAGAAATGTGCAAATGAACTCATCGTAGTTGTGGGTTCGGCGGGCGTCATCCACCTGCAGAAAAGATAATAACACAAAATGAAAATATATACTACCTTCGCTAGGCTGAAAAAAATATCCATAAGGATGATACAGTTATTTAAAAAAATTTAGCCATGTTTAAGCCTAAGGAGAAATTGAGTGGTAATAAGTCGTGGCTTCATCACGGAAAGAAGTCCATGAGTTCTTGTTAAAAGCAATTAGTGCAAAGAAAAGAGGACTAGTGAGGTTTACTATAACTCCTTAACTCTGAGTCTATAACACTGATGATGATGGCGGACAAGTTAGACCTTATCTTTTATTTTAGATTTGAGAAATAGAATTCAGAATGAAATAAAAGATGTTTTCAAAATGACAAATTAACGCATGTCTCCAAACTATAAGCTATGATGAAAGAAATAGCCGAATCTATCAATATCTAACTGTAACTTACCTTATATAGGTCCCGTTTCTCATTTTCATCATGTAGAGCTTGTTGGCATTTGTCAATCTCTACATGGAGATGTTTTTGGAAGGCGATAACATCAGCTTCGGTGAAAGAGGTCCTAAAAGCTGACACAGGCATGTCATTTTCCTCCACAGGGAGTTCCGCCATTGATACTAAGCCACCATCTGGCGTTTTTATCTGAATACAACCTTCTTCGGGACCAAACTGAAATTATTTAAAGTTATAATAAATTATGATACAAACTTAAAGTAAATTGCAACTTTTATATCTAACAGAGTGTGCACCATAGTCCAAAAATATTAACAAATCAATTTTTGAGAATTAGTTTATAGCCACTGTATACGGCAATAAACCTGGGCCTAGGCGTGGGTTCAATTGTGTATATAAAAATAAAATAACACAAAAATTTTAAGCAGCCTAAGGGTGAATACATGCAATACAAATGAACATATCACTATATTGAATTGTGTATTTAATGCTAAACATGATGGAATAGAATAGTAGAATCCTCAAATTGAATAGTAAAAATGATTTTAAAGATATGTGCATTTAAAAATGTTGACGCATTCAAACCTTGAGTTCCTTACTAGATATCTGTATACAGCTTTCAATGTCAACGGATGGACGAATGATGAAGAATTTTTTCACCACTTGTGTTGAAGGAGGTGGTAAATGACGAGGTGAAGATGCTATAGATTATCACAAATGAATGTTATAGGAATAAATTAATATTTACAAATCAACGACTGTTGATGTTCGATGGAAGTAGATTTTAATCTTTATCTGTAACACTTAAACTGCGGGAAACGGAACATTCCATATCTCATAAATTAAATCTATATCTGTAGTTGAAGACTCTTACTAAATTTTTATAAGAAAACCAGAAATCTTTCTTGCTCTATATTTTGTAAATAGTTTTTACCAAAAGTAGCCTGCAGTAGGTAATAGTAAAATTGCTGACAGTTACGCTTGAAATTAAGACAAACCAAATTTCTAAAGCAAAATATTACGAGAGCCATATAATATTAGATGCTTGTTATCTGATATTTACTTTTGTAATCCTTACTTCAAATTAACAGTTAAATAATGTTCACATTATGAGAGAAACCCAGCACACCTGTTTCGCCAATATTATCAGATTCTGACAGCCGAATATCAAGGGGTATCACAAAATCCATTGGGGACAGAGATATACTCTCTGTCGAAGGTAATTCTTGAGGTACCATGCTTTGGTGCCCTATTGTAGAGTTATCAGTTGAAACATTGTCTGTTTTGACATTTTCGTTAAAATCATCTGAAATAAACAACAATACCATCAGTGAAATATGACGGAGAAAATTCTATCAAATTAAATAAATGTTGTATTGGAATAGAAATAGCTTTTATTCTTTTATTTATCGGCGAGAATTTGTTTGAAACTTGAAAAAAATTATCTGTTTCAACTAAATGCTACATGATTTCATTTAATATGAAACGGTTGTGCATCTCAAAAGAACAAGAAAAAACATTTCATTACCAAAACTATGGTTCAATAATGAAGTTTTATTTTGTTGAAGCTGGCATCTGATGATAAACAATAGCTATATGGATGTCACATGCTGCAAACCACCCTTAGCATTTTAAACATATGGGATTACCATTTGCATAACGTTTCAATAAATCATACGTCGTATTATATAGAATTTTACGTTATTACAAACTCAATCAAACCTTTAGGTGGTTCATCATTTTTCTCCATTGACTGTTTATTTAATTGAGGTACTAGTTTACTGAGCTGCACCAGAGCATTCTTCAAAATCTGCTTATTAGAGTCGAGTATTTTAAGCTTTTGTGTTATAGCTAGCCGCCTGTCAGGAACTACAGCCATTAGATTGAATCTAAACATAACAAAAATAGATTATCTAACAATTGAATATCCAATACTGTTTCTTTGGACTTTTAAAAATCCTGCAGCTACGGATTCGGGGCCCCAACTCTATGCTAAGAAATGATGTATCAATAGTTGGTTGATCATTAGGTATTGTTATGATAAATTGGACCAAAGACTTTCATTAGATTTAATTGCCGTAAATCTTGCAGTTTCTAAAAGTCAATGGTATTTATCATTAACACTTCTAATGTGTTAATCATATCAAAGTTATGATTGCGTGTGCCAAGATAAACCATACAAATTTCCAAGGAGTTAAGATGCGTTAACTAACTTTCATGAAGTATATAGCTAACTATAACTAAATATCACCAAACGAGTGAGTTTTAATCGGAAATGGAATTAGAGCCTACAATTTACAAAACATGATGCAGAATAGGAAACAATTGTTGAATTAAATGACGGTATAAAAACCTTATATCATGGTAAGGTTCCCCAGTATCAATGCCTAGTCTCTCTGACATAACTCTTCTAAATTTATCAGTCCAATCTTCTTCTTCTGCCCACGGGCCATGGTCCTGTGGATATGGCTTCAGCCCATCAAGTTCAAATAATTTTCCATCAATGGGCACAAAGCTGACAAAGTGAAATGCTTCCCCTGCAAAACAAAAATAAATGCTACATATGAAATCAAATATATTTTTGTAGAATTAGTATCATAAGGTTTATTTTGATTTTTTTATATCGGTAGTACGTATTCATTAATAGCAATCTCATGTTAGTATTTTTAACTTCTTTTATTCATTATTGATTACACATTATTCATATCTGCCCAACAAGAATCTTTATAAATAAGATAAGCAGTTATTATAATAAAATATGTGCTACGTAATCTGCCCTCTATCCACCCGCCTCGTCCTTATACCTAGTCATAATCAGGCATATCCCGGAACTCTGATATCGAGAAGTTATCTACTTTTTTCAACAGGAATGTCCCGGGGGTAAATATAAATTACCCAGGACTTAGGTTGCCAGACACTCAAGTATACTGAAGTTAATAAATAAAATACAGTTAAACTATAAAATATGTACTTTACCAGTAAATCGCCCTGAAGATAATGCTTGTTTGTCAGTCTTCTTCCGAGCTTGCGGTATAGCATGTGAATTATGAGCACACGCCAATTCTGGAGTGTTACTGATGGCCCATCCTTTATTTTCAGGACTCATTGATGTTGTATGAACCTGAAATAATGATCACTGATCACATGGAATAAATGTTAACTGCCCAGTTTCTATATATGAAAAAAATGTTAATATTGTCAGCTCCTGGTGCATGAAGTTGATTTTAAACTTAAAATAATTTGAATTTTTTTATGATGTCTTTTGTATAAACACACAGATGGATGATATTCAGATTTGCATACACCAATTGGTAAGGAAGTGTACATTTTGAAATACATTTATAACAGTAAACAAATTATGAAATCTTTTAAATTTATAAACTTCCAAATGAATAATTATTTTTGACTAGGGTTTTACTATTTGGCATCTTTAGATTGACGATACGCAAAGTTTGCAGTTAGTAGCAAAGCAGAAAGTTAACCCAGATGTTTAAGCAACGTTGAAACCTTGTTGCTAACTCATACTGTTAAATGGAATGTTTACTTTTAGCCTGCTAAGTGTATGTCCAAGATGTATATTCGGGCAATTCAGAAGTACGGAGAGAAGAGCATGAGTTGCGCAACTGTTCGGAACCATTTGCTGTGCAAAGAATATATTGTTAACAGCTTCCTCATCCTTCACAAAACTTTCAATATGATCTACTACTTTTCGGCGAGCTCTGCGTTCTTCGATCCACCGAAAGAGAAATATGAAACCGTAAACAGGCAGTTCTAAAGGCTTGTGTAAGTCATAAATCTCCTCCACTTGTACTGCCTTCACGCCAAAATCCTCAAGCAACAAAGTGAACAATCCAGGATCGCTCTCTAGTTCTAGCCAGCCCTCGGTTAAGCTGTTTAATTCTACAGGCATTTTTCGGCTTCGGTAATAAGGATTTGATTCAGTCATTCAAATTATTGTCTGTCACAACGTTTTGCGTGTGTCAAAATTGAGTAATACAGGGAAATAGATCAAGCCATCATAACTATACAAACAATATTTTGACAGCCGCTAAACTTTACAATTTTTTGTCAATAAAGAATTTTTCCGTCTTACAGTTGGTAAAACTGAACTAAATAAGAAAGCATAGCTAAATGTTGCCGTAGATTAATATTTTTAATTCAACTCCGGATTATTAAAAGTAAGATCTGGCAGCCCCGTAATGCCAATGAATAAATTTGTCGTTTGTTTTTACGGCTGTCAGATTTAGTCTAAGGTTGCGTATTTTATCTGGTGGTAGTTGAAGTTAGGTGATGAAAAATAATGAATTCGAACTCGCCCCTAGTTGACAGTTTGTTAAAAACTCCAGAGAAATCTTTAAATAAAAGCCTTAATTTTTCGCCAACAGGTATTTTATATATCTTAATAAATAAATATTGTAACTATCTACTTTATATCTATCATATGCGTCTAAACGTCAAACTTGAGTATATTTTATTGCTTATTGATACTCGAAATTAACTTTATTAGTTTATCATTATATCACCACCTGTACCCCAGTTTTAATGGTAAACTACATATTTTTTTAGAATTTTTGGGCCCCTTATACAAAAAACGAATTGAACCTAACAAGTTAATTTTATCATTTTCTTTTTATTGTGAACAAAAACTTCAAAATGCATATGTTTTTCTAAATGTCTAATATATGATGTCTCTAAAATTAAATGTAACCATATTTTATTTCAGGAAATAATTCGCCATATAAAGATTTATCTGGACCCGCAAAAACGGCGTATACACATGCATTGACATTAAATACATATATTGTACAATGGCATTCTCTTCACACAAAGGGCATACAAATATGTGAGTGTTTGAAGTGTTTAAAGTTGTACGAAATCATCGGTGATGATTATCCAAATGAGCTTGTCCCACTTTGCTCATCATTAATGGAAATCACAAATGCTATGTCTCATCTCGTTGAAGGTATGCACAATAATTTCAAATAAATTCGTAAAATATCTTAATTTCTCTTCGTAACTTCATTTCTGTTAAAGTTTATCAGATTATTATGATTCTTCAATCAAAACTGTTAAAAATTAGTCATTAACATCAAACCTTGAAATTGAAATAAAGTTTACTGTACTAATTTGGCAGATAACATCCATTTTGAAGTACATGGAGCATAATTGATACCAAAGACGTAGTCAAAAGAGTTTCAAACATAAAACAATTATCTATTTTACCACAGGCTGAAAATGTTGATTTTTCATGATATTGGAATAGTTTCAAAACACTAATTTATAGAGTACAGGTCCGTTTTAGGTCATCTAATTGTAAGACTTCACTGATTTCAGGAATGGCAACGTTATCAAAACAGTTTGAATCACTAGGAAAATTATGTTCTTCCACGGAACCAATAGTAAATACATGGACAGCTACAAAACTTTCAGAGGAAGTTAAGAAAATTACTAAAATGTATGAAGATGAACTTCATATTAAAATACTAGTGCGCGGTATGTATCAGAAGACTTTTTTAACCTTCCTTATTGTAAATTGTTCATATTCTTATTGATTATATAAAACTTGCACTTTATTACTAACAAATTGCATTATCTTTATACAATGATTCTTTATACTAATTGAATAGAGTCAATATTTTATAATATTATTATTGCATCATCAGCAAATTTCACTCTAAAAAAACTACATTATGGTGCAAATCATTGATTTGTATCTATATGTGGCTAAACAAAATGCAAAAATAATATCTTTTTCAAAAAGCATTCCAGATTCATGACCAACAGTAAAAGTAACGTTTATCATTTGAAATTAAGTTAAGTAATCTTAAGTAAAGCGAGTCAATTATCTTAGTAATTTATGTATTTTGGACTCCACTGTTGTAAGTTTTTTGACTGGTAAACAGCCAAATAGAAAATTAATTATGTATGATACTATATATATGTGATACTTTACACATCAACACTAACATTATTATTGTTTTTTTCCAGAAAATATTGTTCATTGTCGCGATGAAAATCTTACTGAAATATATGTTGGCTTTTGGAAAGCATCATTGCGCATTACAGACGAAGTGTTTTACTTGCTAGCTGAAATGGGAATCAGAAGTAACAGTGTAACATAATCAATAAATTTTGAAAAAAAATGTAAAAAACATTGTTTTCATCACCTTCTTATTTTGCCACCCTATGAAATGTGAGAGTTGATGAAATTTATCTTAAAATGGTCTTTCAACATAAATAGAAGTGAGAATAAATATAATCTGTCACATATCTGTGGAAGTGATCATATCAACAAAATCCAATAAGCGTAAGTTGGTCTCATAGGAATGTAAATCGTGACTTCTCAGCTTTCAAAAATTGCAAGTAACAAACTGTGGTATGGAAAAGTTTATATTTTTATCACATGATCAGATAGGAAATGGAGTGATGACACTAAATTGATTAGACTAAAAACTAATATTTACCATATAATTGACAACACCGGCAAACTTAATAAGCAGTTGCTTTTATGATGAATAAAAATGGAATCATTGGAAAAATCTTATGATATCTTAAACAACCGAAGATCTAATGTATACTTGGCCGCTGAGTAAATGAAGTATTAAAGCGGACTTTCTGAAAGAAGATTGTTTATTCTTGATTTGCTCGAGAACTTTGGGCTCATGGCTTAAATCCAAATAATCCACACTAATTAACAAAATGTTATGTAGATGAATTTTTACCCAGTCAGTAAGTGCAAATTTAGAAGATTTGAGATACTAACTTAGCTCTGTGTTCACACATATTTTTCAAAATACTTTTCATAAAATGGAACTTCATAATATAAAGACTTAATTTAATAAATTGGTTTTCAAGAATATTTGTTGTCAGCCAATTACTAAACCCGTTAGATATCCAGTCCTGTATTTTAAATAAAAAAATGCATCTAAAAAATTTTAACTCAACAATTGATATCAAAGCATGCAAAGTATAATAACAGGCTATCGAGGTGACACACACATGCATAACTTTTTTTTTTCAATACCATTTAAGCATGTAATCAGAGGTATGGAGGGGAATGTTAATTAACATCCATGGTCTAAATTCAAATAAACTTGTTAATTAAAAAATTAATATCTGTATCTTTTATTACTGATTATGTTATTTTCCACATATGATCTCGAATTTGTACCATCTTATCAATAGTATCTAATTATAGCATTTATCACGCTATTACATCTATGAATATCAAACATAAAAACTCTACTTACACACTAACCATTCTTATGTATTAAAAGTCAAATAATGTACAATAAGTGAAAGCAATGAAAACAGAGAGGTGACATTCTAAGGCAGCTATCATTCATACACTGAGCACTGCATTAAACTGCTCATGATGCTTCCTCTCTTCTCCTCTGAGACATCATGACACAACATACATACCAATGTCATCCAATTTACATACGCATTTGTTGGCCCTAGATTTAATACAAAAGAATTATTTCTGTTGATATTGATCAATCTTTTTATTTTATAATTGAAATCGTAGGGGTTTTTATGAAAAATATCATACGTAAAGTATGAAGACTTCGCAATAAATATATTTGAAGAAATAAAATATAAGTACTTGTCACTCACTATCCATCACAGGTCAGTAAGAGTTAATTGAACAATCAGGCATGATTTCCAAAAATATCTTTATTATTTCTTTCCATGAAAACTGTTATATCCTATCAAATATAAATGCATTTTACATAATTGCAGAATTAATAGGTATTTTGAAATTCTGCCCCGTTTTCATAGATAATAGCTTTAAAACAATTTATAAATCAATATAATTACATGTCAATAAAGTATTCAAATTGTTAAGTAGGCATGTGAATTCCCACTCTTTAATGGTTGCCATAGAAACACCATAAAAGGACAACAATAAGTTCATGTCATCTACTCACTCGCCTACTTACAAAAGGTTTACTTTCCACAGCCCTTAGAAGGGAGCTTGTATTGAACATTGAATATATGAAGAGAGACTATATTCTAATAATTTATTTAATAAGCATTCAAGTGTATTTAATTTACACAAATTGGTTAAACAAACTCACAATGACATTAAGTGACATAAAAAAATACAAATAGGTTATTTTTGTTACAAGGGTAATTGTACGATATTACCTAATCACAGAATTTACTAAATATCTTTTGTATAAATCATCTCACTTAAATGAAATATATAAATGCTGTAAGACCATGGAATATGGCTATTGCGATCACTAATGGTAGATTAAATCTAATTGTTGTATTCCATGTTTGCTCACAAAGTGGAGTGTGAAGATATCCACTCCGAAAGTGGATTATATGGATCTTCGCAATGTAAAGACGTCTTGCCAGATTATTTTTGTTACGAGAATCTTTTGTCAGACAATTGCTCAACCCTATGGGCATCTAGTTTTTTTTTTTTATAGATTTTTTAAATCCGACAGATAGGGAATCGAGCCCACATTCTCCGGAACCCTAGGCGCACACACTTCCAACTACACTACTGGGGAGACAAATAGTAAATCTAATAATGATAACTAACTAATGGTATTATCAAATTAGCAATCTAGCTACGACATATTATTTAATCTTTATTAAGTCTGGGTGGATCCCTTACTGGATAAAGGTCTTCCCTAGTTGTCAGGTAGGTATTTTAAGATGGGAGTATTTTTATCACAACCATGTTCATCAGAATACACTATTTTAAATTATTTAATAATTTCTTTGAGCCTACAGCAAGAGTTTACAATGTTTGAATCCTATGCGACTTGCAGAATGGTTGATTGTTAACTTATATTCTAATTCTAAAAATTTATATTCTAGAAAAACGAAAATCAAGCGCTATGTCTGGAAACAGAAAAATAGATCATCACGTATATTTTATTTTTTCGTGTTCGTATGCTAATTATGTGAAAAAAGCTATGCTGCAAGCAAATCTTTATCGTGTGAGAGTTCAATTCGTATATGTTCTGTGAAAAAATAATTTATTTACCAACCTTATTAATTAATTCGCTCCTTCGTTCAAATAAAATATTTGGAGGATGCAGATTATATTTGCTACTTGTAAATTTCGCTCGTGACAAAGCAATATCTCGTATACCATACAGCAAATAAATAAATACAAGAGATGAAATTAACTATAGTCAAATCATTACTTAATCAAAGTCCGTTTTTATGTCAACGTTAAAAAATATGGAATTTGATCTAGTAATATTGATTATTAAAAAGTAATTTGGTCTTTATGACAAACTGAACTTAAACATGTCCTGTTTAGGTCTAAAACTAAAACAAAGCAAAACATGATGGCAGTTATTTTTATCCTAAAAGACGCATAATCAACAAAAGATTTAATAATTTTAATTGTCAACTAATTTATATGGTATTATTAACGACAGTGTACCATGTTGTAAGACGAATTAATAAAATTGAAGATAACGTGTGCTTCTGTAAAAATTATCAGCTACCTCTCAGGAAAATGAGTTTTTTATTTCGCAATTTTCCTTACTGTGAGACATCTTCATATCTCAAAACAAATAACCAGCCAGCGCTCATATCTTACACAAATATACTCTAAAATATATAATTCGTAGTTAGATTCATTCCATTCTTGAGAGTTTTAGTCACAAACGTCAAATAATTTTACCGTTGTAAACAGATTTCTGCATTAAACACGCAAAAATGTAGCAACTTCCTTTTCTTTTCGCTTATCGGAAAATCTTACAGCCATTCTTATTTACGATCTTCGATTATCGCTCGCCTACGGTTTTCCAATGGGATAAATTGTCAATTATTTCTGTATTTTGAAAATATAGTTAAATTAGATATTTAGTCGCTTATTGTTTTGTGATGCAAAGTTCATAAAAAAATTCACAATAAATCGAAACCAAATGGGTTAAAATATAAAATATTGTTAATTTTCTTAGAAAATATTTTTAACGTCCGTTTACCATCCATATAACTTACTCACGTATGAAGAAAAATAAGTGGGGGGTTTCGTTGTTCAACCATGGACTCGCTGGGTGAGTAAATAATTTTATGAATTACTTCAATAACAAATATTAATTCCGTATATTTATTTTTTACAATGCGGATAGAAAAAAATATTATTGTTCATATGTTTTACATTATAAATACAGATTATCCACGGAACTATATTCGTGCCATAAACATAAAATTCCATTCGTTTTTATCAACTTTCAAACAAAGCTTATTTATATACAATTAGATTTTAATAGTGTCTAGTCAAGAAATATGTGAAAGATTGCCCATATCGCGAATATGGTTAATGTAGTGTCATTTTTACAATTATAAAAAATACTATAGTGTACAATTTATTTTCATTTTTATTATCTTTCACTTATCGAAAAAATGCTTCCAGTTTAAAAGGAACGCGATTGCGTGTTATTTTGAATGTTTTTGTCAAACTAATAATAATAATAAATAAAAGCTTATAAAAATGAAATACCACCGCGTGGAAAACGGAACAATGTTTTTTTTTACAAAATTGTAATTAATGATTTTGACTGGAGACAAAATAATACAAGAAAAAAAATGTGCAAAATGGAATTCCGTTTTAAGTAGTTAACACATTTTTTGGAATATGCCACTGCTACTATTTGTAAATATTTCACTATATTTTACAACAATCTTATATGACATAAAATATTACAGACATGGTTACGACCATATCTATATATATATATATAGAAATACGTTTCTATTAACACATTTTCTAATTGTTGTGTACGCCAGTGCTCCGTAACCTTTTTTTATTTTACGGCATACTTATCGTTTTTCCAAAATTTCACGGCACACCACAAAAAAAGAAAGAAATGCCGCTGTTAAGGCAATTTAAATGAAAATTTCATATTCATAATAATAAGATTCCATATTAATTTCTAAAATCACAACGTCACACATGTGAAAACTGTTCGACAGAAAATTGAGTACGATTTGTTGTGTGCTATTTATTCAGAGTATCTTGATCTTTTTATTCTAAATACTTCAGATCTATAATTCACTCTATTTGCACCCCAACACATTTATGCATGTAGAGGCATCTCTAAATTTCAAAATTGTATTATATTTAGATGCCCTGTATTTATGCTACTGAGATAGGTTACCAATACACAAACGATAGCCCACCGCAGCCACAATATATCTTATAAAATTATTATTTATTTGTCATATTTGAGTAAAAGTATTCAGAAGTTGTATATAAAACAAATCATAATTATATAACTTAGTTATTTTGTTTTTAGTGTAGTTAAAATTAATTTAAATAATCTCGTCAAGTGTTTTGCAATCCTAGTGTGATTTATTAGAGTTTTTTTGTACTACAATCGATTTAAACTAAATTTATACAAGGGAAGAATTGTTTTTAATAATTGAACTGTTCAAATAGATATATACACGAGCAATGCCACTCTGTACTTGTAATAAAAGTTTTTTGAATCATTTGTTTACATATTTTCGCTGATTCACAGCTTGTATTTTTTTTACTTTCTCTGTTTTCAAATGTCTCATATCAGAATAAATATCGTTTCACGCAGATCATTCTGACGAGTTTATTTCGTATTTCATTAAAAAGCGCCTAGCATATTCATTCGCCCTTGTGCGGTGCACAATCTGGACATTAGCACGGCGCGGCCCTGTACCCAAGTAGCGATGTAAACTGTTACTTCTAGATAAATACGAATCTAGAAATTTAATTCAATCTACTAAAAGAAATAATAAAATGAGAACATTAAGACTTTGTGACTTATGACTGATTGTGAATTATTATTGTTTTAGTTTTCCTGCTATCTACAATCATAAACAATTTTCTTATCAATCTTCCACACTGTTTGCTTAGTAATTTTGTACTGAATAATATTAAGCAATTAACGTAATCTCAAGGTTTTGCGCACATGTACATATTTGTGCAACATTTAAAACTTCCAACATTTAAACAGGTAAAACGTGCACACCCAATGATGGTACATTGAATGTTCATAAATATATTTCAATACTTACTAAACTTTAAATTTAGGGTTATTACTAATTATTTATCATACATAAAAGGCAGAAACTATCCTAGAAAAACTACTACTATACTAAACCACACTCGTAACTAATTATCACAATATGACAAAAACATTAATTTACAAAAAATATTTCTCGTGACGAGGTTTTTGCGAAACAGGTTTAAAATATAAGCATTATTTCTTATCAATGCCTACGTTTTTCAACATAACTGACAATCAAATAAAAAAAAAATAATGACATATTTTACTAAAAATAATAACATTTATTATGTATCCACCATATTGAAAGGTTACTTGTCATTCTTGTCAATAATTTTGTTGTAAAATTCGTTTTATATCATTATTTTTTTATTTCTGAATATAATATTATAAGACCACGTCTAATTTTTTTTTAGTCATCATTCGTGTAAATAGACTGTGGAGGTGTCGGAAGGTGGCAAATGTCTATCCACACGGATTTCAAATAATTTATAGTTTTTTTTATTTGTCTTATCAGTTGATGGTAAAAAATATCCAAAAGGCGCATGACCCGCTGCTGTCGTAAACGTTACATGAATACATATAAAGCATTGTGTGGCAATTTGTAAACGACTCTCACGCTATATTTATCGAGATAAATCACTTAGAACATGTAATAAAACAACACGGCGCCCTTGTGGTTCCTAACATAAATTATTATATAAATAAATAAAGTAGTAGTACCTACATACAAATACACATACAGCTTATAATAATGTGTTGTATTATCTAATATATATAAGTCAAAATAT
>JAGVSQ010008191.1:0-14613 GCA_022683975.1 Rhyacophila evoluta
GAAACCCGGGTCACTAACAGTGATCTTACATATGGAAGTTTACCAGTTTTAAATAATTTATAATTTTATATAATGATACGTATTGTAAACAATGAAAATCTTATATTGTGCGTTTCGTGATACAAATTCTATAAACTTTTTACTGTATGGTCAATATCATCTTATTTATAACAAAATATTATATTTGCATTTAACAGGTGCAATCAAATATTCAATTTAATATTCAATTGAACAAAAAGCAACATGTGGCCATTGAAAAATTGTCAGTCTCCACTCCGAGAAAGTTCTTTGAAAAGCTTCAAGGAGCAAAATAATTAATGTTTCCCTGAAGAATGTCGAATTTCTAAAGCCTCCTTGTACGAACAATCTGTAAGGCACGATAATTGGCCCTCCGGGAAAACAATGAATTAACACGAGACATGTCGGTGAAGAATCCGTGCTCATTGTGATTTTTAACATAATATAATATTATTGTTTGAGTGTATTCAATAAACAAAATGATTTATAGTAATTTTGTTATGTCTATAAAATGACAAAGAATGATTTTATTTCTATAAAAACACGCTTAATAATCTATATTAATACTGCTATTGTATTAAGAATATGATATGTGAAGATTTTTAAATGAGATAGAAACTAGTCGTATTTTCTCGTTCCTGTGTCCACTCCGTAAGTGCAGCATATAGTCACCGTACCGCTAGTATTTTTGCGTCCTCCTAAACCATACCTGTATCTTGTGACTCCGTTGAATAGTATTTATCGGCTTTCCAGGACGCCAAAAACTGGTTGGTTTGGATAACAGGCAGGTCGAGTTTTCAGACTCTCTTGAGTTATCCGCAATTATTTAGTAGGTCTAGCATATAAGTTTCACTGTAGCCCTAATTAGTGGCTGCATAACTCGTCTTCTTATCTTTTCATTACGAACGAAGTCATACCATCATACTCCAGAATCTGCCGCAAGCATCTGTTCTTAAAGCTTAGTATATGATTGCTATAGATCTTAAGGCTGGGAGCGCATGATTAATCACCGTGCCCCCCCAAATTGTCTGATTAACATAACACTGTAAAAGTCTCGGACAACTGGCTCTCCAATTCATCGATCCAACACGAACAAAAACTATCTATCTTCTTTGTTTTTAGTGATAAATAATATTTATATTTTAATTACTTTTTTTAAAAATCTATATACTCGCTTTAGTTTATTTTTATTAAAGAATGTGATATACTAAAACATATTAAAAAAAAAATTAAGGTTCCTGAAAGAAGTTTTATAACATCATAATGAGCCGAGACTATTAGTTGAGAAAACTAGTCTAACATAGTAATAAATCCTACAGTTTTAATAATGTTAAATTAAAAAAAAAATAGTGAGAATGTTAATTTATTATAATTAGTTTAGTAGATGTTTACTGCGTTAATCGTTAACAAGCTTTAGTGCACTCATTACACAGCTTTAATATTTTTTAGCTTTTATTCAAGAAATATAATTATGCATTCTAATATGATTGATAATCTATATCATGGCAGTTATGGACATGCATTTTTTCGATCGAGTTTATATTTAAGTGGGCTGGCGTAGAAAACCGATTTATCGCTCGGAAAATATCCTTCGGAGGAATTTATTTTATTGAATCCTATTCAATGCATTCCACATTTATGGACAATAAATACTTCTTATTAGATTCTTTGGTAGCACCAAAGTGAAAATTGAAAGTTTGCTTGTTTCTACTTTCGTATTCTATTATAGTAAAATTTTAAATTACTGCGCAATTTGTCTGGATAGATTGCAGAGGTTTTTTCCTGACTAGACATAGTTTTACTAAATTTGGGTGATCGAAATATAAATTACAATGTTTAATGGTTTTGGTTTATCAATTGAAATATTGATATATACGAGGGACAATAATAAAGGAGTTTGCATCCACATTTATTCTAATCATTGGTATAGAGATATGCTTATTAACTCAATATCATTTATAACTTTCTGTTCTGACGAATAGAGTGCTTCTATAATAATCTACATCCATAAAATCAGTGTTGTTTATAAATTGCTATTAATAGATAGATACCTGTGTACATTAAATATATCTATTGAAAAAAAATAGCCTGCGCGAAAGAATGCAATCGGTGGGCAGCACTTTAAAAAGTGCAGCTTATACTGAACATTAATCAACCACAAAAAAGATATTTAGGAAGATATGTAATAAGTCTATGTAGAAGTAGTATATCTACATACAACATAATATAATAATTGAGAAAGAAAATTGAATTTATAGAAACTTATGAAGATTTGAAAAGTTAGAAAGACTCGTTTTAAGTATAAAGATTCTAAATAAAAGAACAATGCGTTGTATTCCCTTCAGTAACGCTCTTGAAATTATTTGGTTGTAGTATGTTAGGAGTTTTCGGTTGTGTAACAATGTTCTGTTGTATTCACACAGTATTGTGTAACATGTCACACGGTTGACAATTAACCAACCTTGGCGAGCAGGTAAATTGATTTCTTGTAACGAACATTCTGTGTTCGTGCGGATTAAATAATGTAATTGAGGAAGAGTCTGTCACAACTTAAATATACAAGTTTGCGACAAGGGTTTTTGTTCGCAATAGCAAATTTAAAAAAATTTAATTTCATTTAATGACGCTTTTATCGGAGTTACTGGGCGTTAGGAAATAGTTTTGACAAGGTTAACTGTCCGGAAAAAATACAATGATCTAATTATGTTTATGAGGAAATGATTTTAATGTCAGTCGTTCAAAACAAAAATGGAACATACTTAATTTTCTTGACAACTGTTATTACTAAATTATGCGTTTTTATAGTACAATGAATACGAACGATTTACTTGACACTGAATCATAAGCCTTATGTAATACAAACGTTTTTAAACAAAGCCATAGTTAAACGAACTTCATTTAATAACGATAGAATAATTTTTAACTATGTTTGCCTGAATCTACGTTTACATTTTCAAAATGTGAGCAATTTATTTTAATAGATTATTATCACAAGAATTATAATTATAACCAGCCCTATTTTAAAATTCTCAATTTTTTAATGCTGTTACGGGATTTTGGCCCACGATCCAGTCCTATAAGCGACTGTCCTGCCCAAATCAGATATCAATTGAAATTATTCATTGAACAAATCATCAAATATTTTTATAAATAAAATTACTATTTTCAAATATTTAATTGACAATTCTTATATTTTAATAATAAAAATATTTACAATACATTTTTTATAAAAAAATAAACAAAGTAAAAACATTTACATGTTCATCCAAATATATGGGTCTTATTTATATCATTGGTGTGTTATTTAAAGCCTGGTATTAACACAGTGAAAAATAATAAACTTAAAGTAAAATCTGTGAAAAAAATAAAATTAAAGCTTTTCTATACAATTAGGACTTAAATATTTCATAGTGATATACAAAAGTTTTAAGGTCGTGAAATTACGTGATCTTTTTCATGCATGATTAGTTTGCTGTACATCTAAGATAAATCAACAACTTATGAGTATCCTCTATATCCTGATACATAACTTGGGGTAACTCCTCCATATCCGGTCAATCCAGATCCTCTGTTGTAATAACTGGAACCACCACCTCCTTTATAATATCCGTAGCCAAGATTATTTTGACCAGAGTAACTGGGATAATTGTAACCGCTGTAAGATATTAAACCACCATTTCCTGAGTAACCGCCATATCCTCCATTGCCAAAACCACTGTTGTATCCACCTCCGGATAGACCACTGTATCCTGTACCTATGCTGTTATATCCATTACCGATATATCCGCCGCCACTGTAGCCATTATATCCAGGACTTGTAAATCCATTGTATCCAGAATATCCGTTCTGTCCACCGTATCCATTACCAGAATATCCATTGTATCCATTATTCCCGACGTAACCGTTATATCCACTGTATCCAGTGCTAGGATAGAAACCGCTAGATCCACCAGGTGCACCATACACTGTTGCTGGTATATATTTTGAACCAAGGTTGAAAACTGAAACAAATAACGATATACAATAAAAATAATATGACGACTAGAAAATATTAGTAATTCTTCCATTTATCTTCACTTCCTGTTTTTTTTAAATATTCTTATAGATTTGTATAGATATTGATAGTTTTCTTACAATTTTTTTCTATTAATCCTTCAAAAAAAATTTGGGTGGGATTTGACGTGCTATAGAATGTTTTTTTTTATAAATTGCCTCATTCGACGGTAGAAAGGAAAAATGATGTAACCCTCAGTTTGTTAAAAATAGCTTCTTTCGAAAATCTCAATATATACAGCTTAATACACGTTCTATCATAAATATATCAGCTGTAAATGCCAAATTAGTATGTAAATAAAGCTTTGAAGATAGAAAGATGAACGTCTTGAGAAATTTACGGCCAAAAAAAAGGCTCCCATCTCATCAATTTTTCTAAAATATCTTATTAAATAAATATCAGATTGGGTAAATAAATCATAAGTTTTGGTCTTTGTGCCCTTCAAGGTTGTGTCTATTTATTTTGACTACTTTGGCTCAACATCATGAAATAGACGTGTTTTTGTGCTTACTGTGTGGGTTAAATCCGTTTTCTTTTTTACAGTCAAATGATACATGTCTGTATAGCATAGAGTTTATAAAAGATATAAAATGTAAACGAGATATAATACAAAGATATAACATTGAAAATAGCTTACATCTTTCACTGGCAGCAGTTTTCAAATCAGTTTCCGTTTCCTGATTGACGCCTTTTGTGGCAACAGCTTGAGGGCTAGATTCCGCTTTGATTTCACCACAAAGCACTCCGATAGCAAATGCTACCGTTATCATAGTTGTTCTCACCATCTGCAAGGTTTTGAAAAACTTATCGTTAATATTGCAGTAATACTTGTATTATTAGCTATAATAAATATACACGTGTGAAGCAGATATCTAAAAATAAAGTATTATGCTTCGGATATCTTATACAGCCAGTCCTCGACTAACGACGGGGTACGTTCTATCACTTTGGTCGTAAGTCGAGGTTTTCGTAACTTGATAATGAATTGTAATTGTCATTTTATTACTCTGGTGTATGCTAATATTTGTGAAATTTCTTACGTAGGTGTAGGTAATAATAGTCGTATATATATTAAATACACAAACGATTCAAATGGTCGCTTACCACGTACTTTGGAAGGTACATTATTAGTTATCTTAACTATTTATTAATAACAATACATGTTATGTTATGTAATACAACTCAATTTGATATTATATTTCTACATCATAATAAGCTGACATGTTACTTAACAACAACAACATGTACAGCTATTCGTTATTTCATAAAAGCTTCTATTAATGGAAGTATGTATTAATTAGTACAAGGGAAAATTTAGCTGTCTAGTATTTCAGATTAGAAGATAGTATACCGTAAATTTTTAAATTTATGATACATTTTAATGTTTTGTCTTGAAGACAAGCTTGAGATTTGTATGTCAAATTTATGGTGTTGATAAGTTGCATAGATATTTTTATATTAGAAAAGGTCGAAATTCGAACCAAAAAAGCACTTGCAGAAACTTTTAAAGTATTACGTTATTTTGAAGAAAAGTACTATTAAAAGCTATTTTAAACTTTGGAAAGCTTAGGGTAAACATATTTATGTGAATAAATAGCGCATAGTTCGATTGTATTATATTTTCACTAAATAGCGTTTTTATTGCGTGATTATTCACTTTAAACACTGTGTCGGCTTAAATTTCTGTTGAAGTGATGAATTGTCTCAGTGGTAACTTACTGCCTATAAATTATTTCAGCGATGAAAGAAAAATTGCTAGCGTTGAATTATCTTCTATGTGTTTGATTAAAATATGCTAAAATATCTATTAAAGTAGTTTGATAAAAATGGGTATTTCGAATAAAAAATTAACAATAAATTATTAAGACATCGAGGGCTGAAAAAATTAAACTAAGCGATTGGCTAACGACTATCCTTCGTACAAAACGACCCGTCTACACATGCCTTTACGTGTAGGAGAAAAGAATACTACACATACGAAACGAATATAATAAAAAAATATACTCAATATGTACAATATTTATTATACATGTGCTTTTATATTTTAGTTTTAAATTTTCGGATTTTTATAAATCCGATAGATGTGGGAATTGAACCCGGATTCTTCGGATGCGAGACGCGCACGGTAACCTCTCGCCTACATGGGAAATACATCTGAAAATTTAGGACTGGATGGCAATTGGGTTGAGAAATTGTCTGACAATCGATTCTCGCGAAAAATAATATGACATGTCTTCACATTGTGGATTCATATGTTCCAGCTTCGGAGTGGACATCTCTATATAGTATAGTTTGAAATGCTCCACTTTTGGAGCGGATTTGGTAAATATTAAATTATATTTTAACTCTAATAAATAAATTAAACGTTTCTATGTTGATAGAGAACTTGGTAATGTATTGTTCTTTATATTTAATTTGAAGGTTAAATAATGTTTTAAATAGCAAAAATGATACAATAGTCGGATTTGGAAATGTTTTGTGAAATGTACAGTGTTGTTAAAATAACTATTATACTTCGACGTCAGAAGAGTGTGTTGTAGTTCACAGGGAAATTAATTTTGTTATAAAATTTACAACTTCATTATTTTCGGCAACTCGTTTATTCGCCTTCGCGTATTTGGTGAGACCGCATTTCTGTAAAACTATTGTTATAGATCCAATTAATTTCAAAGAATTTCTTTGTTTGAATTTATACGATAAAAAACAATGATGAAACAATACCGACTACTAAAAAGAGTCTTACAAATAATTACACTGTGACAATGTTAAGATTAATATTTTTTTATTCAAAGTTTTTTGTCTTATTCAAGGATGTTGAATCTATTATCTAAAAAACATAATAAATTTATCATTAAATCCTTCCTAAAGTGATGTAATATCATGCACCTTGAGTATCTTTTTTTTTAATTGCACTATGTTAATTTCAATTGTTTAGCGTAAATGTGTTTGAGTAATGCTAAATAAAATGCCAACATGCAATCTAATGATTAGCAAAAAATAAATAAATGCTTAGAGCTGTGAGATATTTATTACAATGTAATATTTACCTCAATCATATGACAACTTATAGGAAAGGAACGTAATTATTCAATATACCCTGTTTTTATATGAGTGAAATAATTATATTGAAAAGTAAAATGTATTTTATCCAAATAACTTTTATTTTAACATAATCAATATAAATAAATGCTAGTTTTTTTTTGAAATATAACGCAATGAATAAGAAAAGTAGTTTGTTTATTTTTAAAAATATCCTCTTAAGTGGAGTGAGAATATCAAAGCTGCCAAGTTCCTTTAATTCTTTAATAGATCAAAAAAATCTCAAACGAACGCCCAATAATATGTTGAGCAATTGACTGATCAATTCCTGAGAAAAAAAACCCGTCACGAAAAGTCTTTACTTTATAGAATATTCATACGAAAATTCAGTAGATCAGCATTCGGAAAAAATATAGTTAATAAGGTCATAGATAAATACGTACAAAATCGTTGCAAAAAAAATATAATTGAAAACGAGAAACTTCATTGTAAATGCTATAGTATTATTTATTTATGGGCGTGCTGAAGTTTGCTTTATTAATACAAAGTAGACATATTTTGTATTATATGTATAAATAAAACATTGCTTTTTTGTATTTTGAATTTAGTTTATATTTCTTTACTCAAGGCACATTGTAATTTGAAAAAAATATATTCAGATTACTCTATTTTATTTTTGTTCCTAATTATTCGCTGTCGAAAATTTCGTGACATTAACAAATTACCACAAAGAATATATTTTGACAGCAGTTGTAAAGGTTATGAAAAATGTTTATATTTTCAAATTCAATTTTCATTTGAATCAACGCGTATTTTAACCAATTTTTTTGATGTTAATTTTTTTAAAAAGTCATTAGTTACTTCCATAAAATAAATAATCACGATTCATACTACCGTAAATACAGCTATTTTTCAGTTCTGATGGTAAATTACACGTGTTATTTGAAATTAATAATGTTACGTTTCTTTAGTGAAATTAACAGAAGTTTAATAGTGGTTGGCACATGTTTCTTTTTTGAGTTATTAAATGTACATTGTAAATGAAATATTTTAAGCTCGTCCTCACTAAACATGTTAATTGTTATATTAAATACGAGGCGAAGTTTTGAACGAAGTCACTCCAAGAGTAATATTTCTGCACCGAACTTATTGTCAAAACTTATAAAACTGTCTCCAATTTAGCGCAGAACCAAGTTTATGAAACAGTAACAAATTACTAGTAAAAACTTTTTAGTATTATGACACTTCGTTCATGTTCCTATTTATTTTATTTTTCTCGTTGGTAAAAAAGTAAAATTCAGTAAAAATTCATACTAAATTATAAAAGATTATTTTTTTGAAGAATCATTTAGTTTCCATAAATATTCGGTTAATTTTATTTTCAGTTGGACTGATCTTTAAGGTCGCAGTCCCGCAGGTGAATATTTGATAATTAATAAATTATATCGTGGTTTGTAATGAACATTATTACTTAAGCTATTTTTAATTTAAATTTTGCAACTAAATTCTAAATGACAAATATTTTTACGGCGTTAGAAATATCATTTTGTACGCCCATTATTAGATATTTATGAATAAAATAAGTTTTGAAATAATTATAATACAATTATTCTTGAACACTTCAATACTAATAGTATTTGTGAGTTCTTTATTAAACAGTATGGAGATATATTGAGAGTATGTATGGTGGTTGATTGTTATATGTTTGCTATATGAGTTTAAATCTGAATTTATTCAAGTTATCGAATTTACCGTGGTTGAAATTGAAGGTTTACACTACTTGTTGAACGACAGTATATGACAAAAATAAAATATAACGATTATAGATGATGTGACTTTTAGAAATAAAAATTTGAAAAATTACTAAAAAATGTAATTATTGATTATGATTGGAAATACATTTTTTATTCTAAAATGTTGAATGTTATAAAACAATAGATATATAGATAGATACATGAACAATTCAAATATAGTGGGACTCCAAAGTAACATCCACAGAATAAACGTTTTTCCTAACGCTATTAATTTGAGATATTTTAACGTAAATATAAGATGTAACGATGCAATCTATGTGATGTAAATATAATTGTTTGTTATTTTTTTGCAATATAAGTCTTGACTGTACACCTAAATAAAGTGCTCTGTATTAAAATAGCATCATCACCTTTTAAGACTTTTTTCCGAGATAATGAGAATTGATTTAAATATGATGAAGACTAATGTCGGTAAATTTTTATTCTCTAGGGTTGGCTGAAATCTAATCTTTCAGCAGATTGGGCATCTACGTGGAATATTCGTTTTTTTTTTAATCTTCTGTAACTACAGATTTCAACTCACGGCCTCTGGTAATAAAGCGCGCGCGATTACTGATCGTTCATCGAGACGACAAATATCTAAACATAACATTTTTTTAAAATATTTTCATATAAACACCACAAAACACAAATTGTGTTATAATTTCATAATTTTCAAAACAGTTATTACTATTATTATTAGTAAAAAATGATAATTCCAATTCAGATTAATATTTATTTATTTGTACCTTTGTTTTGTAAAATATCCTTTGGGTGTTACGTTAAGATACATCAAACAATCTTTATCACAATTTAAAATATTTGAAGCAAGCGTTTTTTAAGATTCGCCTCTTGATATAATAATTAATATTTGCAGAAATTAATATCAAGCTCACCTTATTAAAGCTCCGTATGAAATATCTCACAAGTTTTCACAAAACGACGGTTCACAACTGCCTGAAAGAAAAATGAAAGTTTAAACTGTTAGAAAACGAACTTCACGATTTATTTTCTTTTAGGATTATCACACGGATTGCTTGAAGGCATCTCACCTGTTATTTTAAGTTACTTGAGTGAAGTGTGTCGAGTGTCGTTGGGTGATAACTATTTATACGGAGGTTTTTTGTATTAGATAATGACGCTAAAACAATAACATCAGTTTCCGAGCGGGGAAGACACTGACAGTATTGTTCAAACCTGTCAGGAGTAAGGATACCGTGAATGCAAAATAAATAAAACATTATTTTTAACAATATTTTTTTCTTTTTTGTTGTTGAATATCTTGAAATCTTATAATAAGCTCAAAGTTATTCAAAATTTATAAAACTCCGCTTGGAGTTTTATTACCAAGGATTTGACTTCCACCATCTTTAGATCATATTTCTGTCAATGATATGCAAGTATATATATTGACAAAATATATGCAACCTGCCGTAATCATTTAAAATATCATTAACAAAAACATTCCAACAAGACAATAATAAATAAAAAACAAACAATCTGCCAAATTAAATACTACAACAATATCAATTCTTTTTTAAGATATTTACGATGTTCTAACTAATAATGTGAACATCATATAGCACACGTCATAGATTACACAGGCGATGAGAAAAAATGTGTAGTCACTATTATTTCATTAAACTGTTTTTTTTGGTTTACCTTAAAAATACCATATATTGTTATATCGTGAATTATATGGAAGTTCATGTACTACATCAGAACATAATGTAATATAAACTTATAGATATATAATACAGGATTCATTGATGGAATAATTGAAAAAGTAAGTTGCTCGTTGAGCATGGGTTAAATACTTACACCCATAAATAATTTTCCAGTATATATTAGTAAAAGAGTTCACGTTCCCCTGTATGTGTGTACTGTTACTGGGTATGTGTGTTTGTTAACACTTCAAATAGTTTAGTATTTAAAATTAATTTCAATCGAGCAAGATCAGTTGAAAGCATTAGTTATAGTTATAGAGTAACTGGCAAAAAAATTATGCTTGATAATACACATTCTAGTTTACATTATTATTCTCACAGTCTTACGTAAAATAAAAAATGATCGGAAACCTTCTTCAAGATAAGCCGATAGAGACAATATTGACACTGCATTACATCATATGAGAATATTGAAAAAAAGAAGAACAAACAAAATGTATAGGAAATGGAATTTTTGGAAAACCTTGTAAATGTTGAACAGAGCATTTGAACTGGTACACAGTAATGTTGTGTCTGAACTGATTATATTTTTGAGGGCCGATTGCCGTTTATTTCTTCAACCCATTTGGTTTAAGATATGTACAATCAACTAATTCTATTTTACTATGGCTATTCATGGACATCTGCTGATTTTATAGTTATTTGTCACTGTTTCCTTAGTTTGTATTTGTTTCACCATTGCTTTCGCCTATGATCATTTGTTTTAAAATATTTAATAAATGATTTAATAAAAAAAAAATGGATATATGGTTTTTCCAAAGAATAATAACATATACAATTTATGTTGATAGGGAAGAACTTCTCAACTTGGCTTTATCAATCGGCCATTGTAATTTTTATAAAAGACAAATTTCCACTTTTATAAAAAATCAGCGTCATACGGTGACCGATAAAGTTTCTTTAGAAAAATGTTTTACGAAGTCTATCAGAAAATAAAGAACGGATCACATTCATTGCGCAACAGTATACGACTGCACTATGAATGGTAGATTCGTGATTTAACAAATAATCGAAAAAAAAAACTGAATAATATATTTATGCATTAATTTAATTAATTAATATTTTCGACTGATGGTGCTTGATGGAAATTGATTTTAAATTCTAAATTATTTAATTATTAATTATTTATTTGAAATTTAAACATATTTTAAGAAAATTAATGAGGTATATATGACTGAAATGTAGTCCTCACATAATTATGATTATTATAAATGTTTTATATTTTTGTGTGAATCCTTTCAAAATGTTATTGATTTCTGAAGCATTTTTTGTTTCCGAGTAGGATATTGCGTCCAGTCTAAACAAAAGTGAAACTCGAAAGAGGGGAGTGTCCCAAACAAAACAATCGTTTGCGTTTATTTGACATGAGCGACAAAGAACAAGACAAATGGTAAAAAAATCATATACGTATTCTAATTGTGTTTGTTGACACCTAACTATAACTACAAATACACACACATTGCTTAAAAATATTTTTTGGGATTAGTTGAAGTCAATGTTGGATAATAGACCTCTTTGCTATGTGAGGCTCTTACGACACGTCTGACCATGGAAATTATGTATAACGCATTTAGAAATAAAGACTCACATTTATGGAATACTCGTATTTCATTGTTCTCTTGTTAGAGTGCATAGTAGGTATTTGACTGAGTCATTTTCAACAATTAAAGACACTTTTAAACTGGAAAAACATAGCCCACAGACAGTCTGTAAATTGCAATACGATCGTTTACTCATATTATTATTGTAAGATAAATACGGTCTTTACTTGAACTATTACAGATGACATCACTAGGGAAAATGTTTTTATTTTTACACAATAAGCCTTTATCTAAGAATAATAAATGGAAATAAATGGATTAGCAGCAAAAGATTTTTTTTTAACAAAATTAGTCTACTTAAATGAAATAATAATTGCGATTCTCATATTTAATTATACTGAAATCATCTGGCTATTTATTAGTCACAATTAATTTTTATTTCAAGAATTTAATAGTATTTGTTCTTAACGATAACGATTATAATTTTTATCATAGGAAGCATGTAATATTTACAAGTATCACTTAGTAACAGTTTTTTTTAGTTAACTGCTTTATTTAGGTAATACGTGGATGTACTATATCCAGGCACCATCGACGTGCGATAAATCTCAAGTGGAAATTAGCAGGGCGCATGGCTTAGAGACAAGATAATCACTGAGCAATTTCAATCACACAGTATATATAACTAAAGAGGAATAAAACATTTAAAAGCCAGAGATGGAGGGTTCTGGATACATAAAAAAGGGATTTTTTTAAATCAACGTTATAGCTTAATACACGGTATAGTGAGGTATGAAATCAGTCCAGTAGGATAGGTTTTTATTCGGCAGTGAATTGATGGAGGTCTATAATAAGGATTTAAATTGTATAATATAAAGCTTATACTCACTTTGAAGACACAGCCTGCAAAGAATACAGTATCTTTGGAGTAAAGGTAAAAGTTGTTGTAACTTTTGCATCATTCAAACATTACACCTTTCCACACGGTAGCTGTTGCATACATTGTATGACAGCTTTTGCGTGTTATCTATAAAACATATACATATATTGAGAAGTAAAAGATAGGATCTGTCATATTGATTTTAAATTGCGTAGAAGGGTTTGCCGTGCAAAAAATGAATATGGCCAACCACAAGAAATATTTTTAAATAAAATACGAAATTAAACAATCGTATTTTCTTCTTCTTCTGCTAAATTTGGTTACTATATTTAGCATATGGCTGCCATATGGCACATCTAGAAATCTCTGTCATTTATCAGCCGTCTTGCATCCTCCCAGGTTATGCCAGTACATCGTGTGGATAGTACTCGCCGGTCTTCCAGGATACCGGTATCCCACTGGTCGGAAGAAGAGACAAAATAATTTAACAAACACAGTTAAATAACTATATGGTTAATAATATTTTTTTGTTTATTAAGTTGAACGAATAATAATTGAAAATTAATTATCATTGCTGTTGCTTAGGCGTTGATAGAATTTTGAATGCGAAAATAATGATTTGTTCGTAAAGGCATATGAATTTCAATTTACACTAATGCAGGCATCAATAAGGAACTTCATTTTAGACTGAATAGCAATTAATGACGCCATTAGATATTAGTTAATGGGTCAACATGACAGCGTACTAACGATTTCCTAATATTGTTATTCTGAGGTCATTCATTATAAATAAACACAACTTTTCGAATTAAATAAAATGAGCCATATAAAAGAAGAATTAAATGTTGTAATAAGTATTTGCATTTTAAATAACATCAGTAAACCATGAACTTATTCAATAATTATGTAAGTATAACCAAAAGGTTAAAAATGTTAGAAACTAGTAGTATGTTATATGTTTGCTCACTGCCCACATACAATGTAGCCTGAAGATGCTGAAAGGCGAAACCCGGGTCGCTTACAGTGATCTCACATATGGAAGTTTACCAGATTTAAATAATTTAACATTTATATACCTTGTGTAAATCTTAATTTTTTGAAACTAAACTAACGTCTGTCATATCAAGGTCAAATAAACAAGTTGGTTCCTGTTTTCAGCATTATAATATTGCCGTGATAATAAACAGACATTTGAAAAAACAATTTATAATTAATATGCATATTTACAATTTATAACGTACTTCTGTAAAAAAATTAGAAGTGTTACAAAATTTGGTAAGCAATGTTATTAAAAATATATAAACGGTTCACGTATCAACTTTCATTGCTATCGGACTTTTAATCAATGCAAATTTTAATTCTAAAACGGTTAACAGAGGTCATTTGATTGACTCTATTTTAGAATTTATCAACAAGACCTATTGTCTACTATTTTATTATGATTTGTTTTGATTTAAATTAGCAACTTCCTAAAGATTAACCACATCTTAAAAATAATAAAAAGATTGTATTCAATATTTTCGACTGATGGTGCTTGATGGAAATTGATTTTAAATTCTGA
>JAGVSQ010008192.1:0-14611 GCA_022683975.1 Rhyacophila evoluta
TCCCCAAGTTCGAAACAAAAAGGGACCCGGGCAACGCCGGGTACTGATCAGCTAGGATATAATAATTAAGCTTTCATAACTAGTCTAAACGATGTATTTTGAATTTGAATTGAAGAATTTATGGGAACTAATAAACAGCTTTTTAGTGAAATTTTATAAAATATTTTCAAAGTAAATAAAAATAAAGTATTATATTGAAATAGCACCGGGATATTTTAAACTTACAATGAATTGTGAAAATTGTAAGTTTATGTAAAGTAAACAGCGGCAGAATAAAATAAAACATTTAACGCTGAAAGAAACTTCAGA
The DNA here is from genome assembly GCA_022683975.1 of Rhyacophila evoluta. NCBI lineage: Eukaryota > Metazoa > Arthropoda > Insecta > Trichoptera > Rhyacophilidae > Rhyacophila > Rhyacophila evoluta. Next base: position 310 of record JAGVSQ010008192.1, read on the forward strand.
TACTTAATCTAAACAAATAATTCAAGATAAACGAAAAAAAACAATATCCGTCATGCCATTGAGAATTTATTTTAAAAGTAAAAAACAAGATTAGTTTATTATGTCTTACGCGTGTTTACTATAGTTAAAACTTTGTGCTTGTTTGAGAAAAAATAATTATAAAACGTACAGTTTAAAAAAACTACGTAGTGTGAAATTGTTAGGATCTTTAATGTTTGAAATATTGTAATAAATTTACGTGCGTATTAAAATTTTTTACACCATTAGTAAAATTTTGATATCCGATTAGACAATACATATATTACCAATACCAATATTGCCTGCTTCACAGAGATCCAACATTTTAGAAGCAGTATTAATATAGTATATTTAATTTGCATATAATAAAAAAAATAACGAAAATCGCATCAAGTACAGTTGAAGATCCAAGAATTGAGAAATAATCATTTTTTGTGGAAAAGTAAGTTTTAATTATATGTAGATCTATCTGTTATATATATGTACTCTATTCAGCAGTAGTTTTCCTGACATTGATCCAAATGCTCCGCTCAATTTTAACTGTGTTAATTAATATTGACATATTGTCATTTATTCCTGACATACACATAGCCTGAATATACTAAAGCGAACAATTGAGCTCAAAATAAAAATTTGTAATTCCAAAATAGTTCTGAGTATAAGAATGAAAGTGAATGTATTAAATTGAATGTCTATTTCTGATGATTGGAAAACTTAGATTTTCGTTTTTGATTGTGATTTTATTTCCATCATCAACATTTCTTTGTATATTAAAATAGTGTTATTTAAAAAATAAGCCAGAAAAATGTTAGTCTAGGAGGAATATTATCTAGGAAAAGATAATTGAAATCTGAAAAAATCTTTAAAACGTACGATATTAAAAAGATTCAAATTTACTATGATTGATGCAGGTAAAGTGAGAACTTAAATGAAGTTCCTAGAAAATTTCAGTAAAGCTGTCAAGTTTACGACGTTTTTGCATCAGTGATAATAATTTTCTCGCGCCATTTCATATTTAATCATTATTAAGGGATATTTTTCTCCGAAGGTGTGAGAAAAAAATGAACGAGATGTATAAACAGTGACGTGCTCCCAGTTTCAAAAAGCCCTCAAATAATAAACTAATGGAATCTTTCACCCACGAAACAATTTTCTTTTTGCCCAATGTGAAAACGTGAAAGAATTTTGTTTCAGACAAAACGGTGGGACGTCGTACCTGATGTGATTCACTGATTGTGTTTTTTACGATTTTACTTTCTTTATCTTGTCGTGTCAGTAAAACACGTGTTAACACGTGTAGTAATATAACATTTATGTAATAATAAAAACAATTCAAGAGATGAAAAATAGTTTAAAGTACATTTGACCTTCGTTCATCCCGAGGGATACGTTCTGGATACGTCGCGATAAGCAAAATTTCGTGATCAACGATGGATTTAAAAAAATATTTTGAAATTTGAAAAAAACACTTAATTTTCAAAAAAAATATTATTGATTACAAAAGATGTCATGCATAACTTAATTCATTTATTTGTTTCATGATATAAAAAGGAATTGTTCTCCTACGTTTATTATGCCAAAATTTGGCGATAACTCTCAGATAATCTATTTCAACTACGTTTTAAAGCACTTACTTGTTTGCAATTTTCGTCGTTTTATTTTAACAACTCCATGGTTGCGAAGAGGAAGAAAATTATTTGACAGTATTTAAGAATACATAGATATTTTTGATGCTATTTTCTAAATCATAAAACCTAAAAATATGCCTTAATTATCCATCGGATTTAAATATTACTGAATTTACCCAAAAAGCTTTTGCCTTAAAACCTTTTAATTCTAGAAACTGTTGTAGACATCTTACAATTTAATGTATTAAATAGCGGAAAGTTCTGTTAAACTAATCTCACAGAAATAAGCAGCAAACTCATTTAGAGGATTGAAAAACAGCCTAATAGTATCAAATAGAGAATTTTTATATACACCAAATTTAGTGTAATTAATTAATAACAAAAAAAATAAAAGATATTATTTACAAAAAATAGAAAATTAAATAAATAAATAAAGTACCGTAGAAGATTAAATTGTTGCTCTTCATCTTTTAGGCACTCTTTTTGGTATGGTTTAAGTTCAGTGGAGTGAATGTGGAGGGTATGATGGTCTGTTGAAATTGTATCCGTTTCAAAAGCGAGGAGAGCGGATGTCAATTGTTCCAAGTGTAAATAGTTCTGCGAGCCCGTCAGATCTCACACCGTGGAATTCTGAAATTATTTTCAAGAACTCTACGATTGTGTTGTCTGTGGAATATTTTGAAAAATTCCTTGAAAACTTAATTAAAGTCGTTCGATGTTATTTTATGTCTCGAAGACAGATTTCTTCAACTATCGTTCAATTTGTTTATCTTTTCGAGAATATTGAATTAAATTAATTAGAGAAAAAATTCTAAGAATTTTATTTGCATTTTGCAAATTTCTGAAAAATATATATTGCGTGGAATTTATTTGACCTAGTTAGAATAAATTTTAACGAAGATACATTGTGTGAGAGAGATTTTGTCTCCTTTGATAGCTGAGAGGTTAGCATGCCTGCTTTGGAGTCTGATTCCTACAGTCACCGGATTAAAAAAATTAAATATAGATTTTGTCTCCCCATTGGCGTAGTTAGCAGCGTGTTTATATTATTATATTTGGAAGAGTGCGCGCCTAGCAATCCGGGGAATGCTGGTTTGATTCCCCATCTGTCGAATATTAAAAATCTGGAAATGTAGGACTGCATGCTCACTGGGTTGAGTAATTATCTGACAAACAATTCTCGTGAAAAATAATCTTAAAAATTTGGAAATGCACGATTGAAACCCATTGGGTTGAGTAATTGTCTGACAAAGAATTCTCGTAAAAAATAATTTGCCCAGGTAAAATAATTTGCCTTACGATGATCCATATACTCTATATATATAGATATATATCTTCACGCTGTGTCCATATGATCCACATTGGGAGCAAACATGGTATAAAAAAATGATTACTAAATTGATTTGAATGCGTTTTATTCCATATTCACTCTGGATGGGGAGCATATGATCACCACATGACGAGAATCACTTAACCTAAATTAACAAGCGATGATTTAAGTATTTCATCCTTTTTTGAGTAATGATATCAAACCGTAAATATTAAATTATTATATCGTTTTTAGAAGACTTAATGGCTTATACGTTATTTATTTTAAAATTCATATTATTTTTATATAATAAGTAAAAATGTTTAACAGTACATTCTAGGAAATTATCAAATAAGTATTGCTGGTGTTAGATAATATAATTAATACATAGGTTTAAGTATATTTGATAAATAATTAGTCAATGGTTAAAATATCTCATACCATTTAACAAAATGATCATATTGATCTAGATATTTCAAACAATCTTTACTTTGCTTTGAAAAGTTTAGGTATATTCATTGGCCTTCGTAATACATTGTTCTCAAGCAGCATTGCGAATGAAATATGAATATAAATGTACCTCACTGAAGTGGAAATGCATTCATTTAGGTCGCCATAGGGTCGTTTTAGAGTCGGTTTTACAATTATACGGTAACACGTGTATAATAGTTTATTTAAAAGAGCGGTATTTATGTAAATATTAATTGTTCGAATCTAATAAATAATATTAGTATAAAGGTGATGACAAATTCATAATATTTGAATGTAAATATGAAAGCACCTCATTCGCAACCAAGCATGAGAATCTTGTTTTTAAGTAGATTATGGCTAGAAATAGGACACAACACCATCCCGTGACTCTGGAGAATACATTTTGAAGATAATATTTGGCGTATTCTCGAAAAATAGTCACTTAATCATCAACAAATTAATAAAATTAACAGGTTAAAAAAAATTGAATTCGTAAAACGTGGTCCAGCCAGGTATAGCATTGCAATGCTTCACTATTGTAGTAATAAGTGGTTATATTGTACGTTTTGTATTGTATATATGTATACGAGTATGTCATCATATCTTTAGAATTCGATGCAAAAATCTATTTTAAAGCTTAATATATGGTTGTTTTAATTGCTTGTTAGGTTCCATGTTTCACGACTGTAAAACAGCAATTTATCCATCGAACAAACTTCCACACTATGCATTATGTATCCGTGGCAATGAAATTTCGTAATACAAACCACATGCACACGTGTATTCGTTACATATTATTTGTTTTTACAGGAAATTGATCAAAAACAATACTGACTTGTAATAAAAAGTATGTAATAGTTTTTGCAGAAGGATATAAATTATATTAATATATATATCACCAGACTATTTTAAAGATATTTTAACTCTCCGTGTTCCGTATGTTGAGAATATGATCCTTCACAGTGTGAAGACTATCCTTGAAAAATTATGTTTTATGAGGATTTATTGTCACCCACATGCTCACTTCATTTAAACACCAATCTTGAATCTTTGATTTTTTTAAACTGATGTCTATGCGACTTAGGTCAAAAATAATAATAAAAAACCGGAAAATTTTCTGGTACTCCGGTAGTGATTTCAGTAAAATATTCACTTCGTTGCACTGGAAACAATGTGAGTAATTTCTCTTCTCATATTGCTAATTGATATTCTAGATTCTAGTAAATTTCTCGTTTGTTACCTACCGCTTGAAATATAATATAATTTAGCCAAACATGAACGTTTTACAAAGCGATTAAATTAATTTCGTTAGTCAATTAGTTCATGTGGTATTAGTACAGTAATTTAATTGAATCTAATTAAATGCATGTTTGATGTGTTGATCCCTTAATATTATACTACAAAGAATATTGAAATAGTAATAATTTAAGAAGATAAGTAAATATTTGAATACAAATTACGTATACAATACTTAACAAAAAAATTAAATAAATGCATTTTCTGAGTTACCTGAGTACGCGTGTCATTTTTATATTTATATATATATTTTATACCATGTTCGCCCGAATGGATCTCCGCAATTTAAAAAACTCCGCAATTCTTTAAAATATATCTTGATCAATTATTTATCACGATAATTGATTATTAGACGGTTGATTAGTCCAATTAGTATCCAGTTCTTTATTTTCGGATTTTTAAAAAGCCAACAGATGTGTGAATTGAGCCTATATTTTCCGGATGCGCACGCTTACCTCTACGCTGCCGGGGAGATAATAGTTTTACATATTTAATCGATACAAATATAACGTGTAAAAATATTATATAACATTATATGTAAGTAATATATTAAGAAAAACTTTATTATTGTTTTGATTTAGCTAATAATGTTAATATTATACCAGAAATTTATTTTTAGCAGTATTATGTTACCCATAAATGACGCTGGAGATGAACAAGGTACACAGATGTTACATGATTAATTTATTTTTTTAAATCATGTTTGTCACAAAAGTGGAGGATATGGATCTTAATAGTGAGCCATAATTGTAGAAATGAAATACGTGGGACTTCCTACTGTCAAGAATTGTGTTGACAGTTTTTTCCACTAGAATTGACTCACTGATAGTTGATGAATCAATTGGATCCAGTCCTCCATATCATATAACTAACCAGTAAAATTGAACCCGTAATAAATTATATTATCATTAATATACAGAAGCCTAATTAAATTTATTGAAATCGGCCTGAAACATTATTTAAAATTTGAAAAATTGTATGGACCGTTATTTGCAATCCATGTTTTGATTTTTTAAATTTCTCATCTGTGAATATATAAGTTTACTTACAAAGTTATTTATATTTTTGATATAATTAACGTTAATGGAACAAAACAATAAAAAGTATTTCATGGGTTTATTTATACAAAGTCTAAGGGGAAGACTAACTCAGGCTTTACCAAGTTGACTACCATTGTAATATTTTATATAAATGCATTTCAAATTTTAAACGTAATGCAACGTCATTTCTGTGTGTCAGTAAGGATGAAGCTTAAGGTTTTGTTTTGCCCAAAGAATAGAGAAATCCGACAGACATGCTTTTATTGAAGAATTTTTTTGTTGTCGGAAAAATCTTTAGAAAATATTATTACGTATCGCTTTTTTTTTTTTTGAAGAGCATAAATCCAACTGAGTCAAAAAAATTCTACGCCAATAAGAATAAACAATTTCATGACACGTTTTTCATTTACGCGCTCTTTTCTTGAAACCAATCACTCGCGCAAATGGAGGGACAGAGGTACACTCTACGTAAATAATCTTTATAAAGACAAATTTATCTTTCTTTTACTTTTTGAGGGGTTATTTTTAAAATACCGATTTACGTAATTGAATTTATATTCCTCTATTTCCTTAATGTCCATAAAACGTATTTTTTTACGCACGGCACTAATTCTTTTTATGCTGCCGCAATAAAAAAGTACGCATACGTTTAAGGATATCAATAAACAAGCCGGTTTTATGCTACACCTAAAAGTAAAACTCTATTGATACTTGTTCGTGATTTCCTGTATTAAAAGATCTTTCCGGGACTATTTGCCAAATGCTATGAATTCACGGTAATAAACGTAAAGCATTTTTTACTGTCGACGCCTCTGTCATTTTAAGATTAGGTAAAATGTGAATCAGTAATATATACATTCAGAAAAAAATAGCTAGCGGCTGAACAATACGTTTAGTATCCAAAATTATTTCTCAAGCATGTGTATTATATTTATATTATACAAAAGGTTAGCAAATATACTATTGTGATTTAAAAAATCCGATAAATGAAACCATACACAGCTGATACTAAGATACGTCATAAAGGTAACATTATTTTAGTATTAAAACATAAATATTTTTTCATGTTTGCTTTGAATTTACATTGTGTGATTTTCCACAGTGTGGAGGCTTATTTTTGCGAAGATTAATAGGTAGTCAATTTTTACATTTTTGCTTTGAATTTTTTTTTAATCTTTATGAAATTATATGAATTTAAAATGCACATACTTGTGAGCTCGATTACACGTGTTAATGAATTATACACATTTACCATCAGAAGTCATAGACACTACACTAGTACACTCGATTTTTTTTGAAAGCATGTTCGTCCCCAAACTGGAGAATATATATCTGCTTAGAATGAAAATACTGCTAGAATATATAAACATACGCATTTTCCGGATTGCTAAGCGCACACGCTAGCCTTTTTGCTACAAAAAAACATTTTTTACATGAAATATCTATACTAATTGAATAAAAAAAACTCTGATAAACTTTGAAAAATATGAGATTGAATACATTTGTGTTAGTTGGTAAACGTAATAAATATTTTTATGATCTAACAGTTGATATAAATAATAATAAATATCTGGGATGCGTTCTGCATTTGATTATCCCTGAATGGAACGTTTGGATGACCAGTAAAGTTGAGAGTGATTATACCCAGAGGTGTCATTTATGCGGGTCGCAACAGTTCAACTCGGTCAAATGTTTTTATTCTTGCTAAATAAATCACAGCGGATTATGAACTCTATAGTCAAGCTAAAAAGCTAAATATTATAAACACAATAAATAATAGAATTGACAATCAAAAAATAACTTTACAGGATGTCCGTTAAGTGTGTGAAAAGAACTTTGAAATACAAGATAAATTAAAATTAGAAAATCACCATTAGTTGTTTATTAATTGTGGATAATAAGGACATGTAATGAAGTAATGAAGATGTTTTGGCATATTCTATAGATTTTTTAAATTTTATGAGCTCTTTGAATCTAAAGCGAATAATTTGCCACAGTTCTCCACTAAGATAATTTTAATTTTATGATATGGATTTATATTATCACTTACTGTGAGGTGACCACTTAAAATCAGGCAGATGTGGGGATCAAACCCTTTATTTCCTGGATGTGAGGTACATACGCTAATCTCTAAGTTACTGGGAAACCAGATTTTTACGAATAAAAAAATGCAGACTGGTGGGCTGAGCAATTTTTTTACAATCTATTCTCGGAAAAATAATTCGCCAAGATATGTCTTTAAATTGCGGAGATCCACATACTCCACTTTTGAAATGGACGTTTTCAAATGTGTAGATTCACACGTGTCACTTTCGTAGCGAATATGGCGAAAAAATCTTTCGAAATGTCTTCAGGTATATTTTGAATTCAAGTTTATAAATACGACATAAAAAAATTAAATTCAACGCAATTTTTCATAGTGAATTATAATACTTAGTCTCTATCATTATTATTTTGTTACGCAATAGTTATAATGTCCGATCTTAAAGCAAAGCAGACGGTTATCTTCTCGATATGAAAACTAATTATGGCAGTCATTTTTTATGGAAATTAATTGCAATTTAATTGTTAAACCATCCTAGGAATCCAATATTGCATCTTAAAATTAAGTAAATGATTTGATCATTTGAAAAATCTATTCTTGTATCGAAGAATCAGAAAAATAATGTTGAAAATGACTTAAAAATCCGGCGTCAATGCACGTACGTACGCCTACCTCTCAGTCTCAAGGGAAAAAATAATTTTATTATGGCCATATTGCATTATATGAATATATTTTTGTATCAAGCCTTGTTTTACGTCTACACTAATATCGAATATTTTAAAACGAAAAATATCATTTAAAAATAAATATTTATTTCATTCTATTCTTGTCTTTGAGTACGAAAATACAAAATTTGTTTTTCATAGTCCGCAGAGACAAATTCAATTATGATGGATTATAGTGCAGCCGTTCAATTGCTACACGAAGCAGAAGATATCCATACATATGTGCGACTTGATCTGATAATCTTCTTTGACTAATCCTTGTCTAATGTTGAGAAGGACCAATGTCTTGGTGAACCGATGTAATTGGTTATGAACCTTCTGAGACATAAATAAACGTATTGTTCTTGTTTTTTGAAATGAAATGGAATTATAAAAATAAATTTATATCATTTGATATTAAATCGTTACATATCACATGGCAGCTGTATTAAGAAAACTAATTTGTTGTAAAAATGATACATATCTTAATTACTTTACTACGTTACTCGAGATTTATTATTGTAAATAAATATTTCAAAATGATATTCTAGTGTATTTTAAATATGAATATATAATATTGATTCCAATTCTAGTTTTTAATTAGTATATCCCATACAGTATTATATATCATATCATAAAAGTTAATTTACAATGGGAATTATTTAGACCTGGTATATATAACATTAAAAAGGTGTTTATGATTGGTTTAAAAAAACACTCTATATTTTATTTTTTCCATGTTTTTGATGTATGAATATGATGCCGTTTAGTAATATGGTAATTAAGTAAATATATTACGATTTTAGAAAGGAATAAAGACGTAACCAACACATATTTTTTTAATAGGTGAAACAAAAATTTTACGGGGGGGAGACACAACCTTGCAGATGATGAAAACTAAAACTAGTGTTTCATTCATTCAATATAATATTATTTCAAGAAAAACCAATAAAGTAAGAGTCTTTTTTCTTGGTCGCAAATTTTAGTGGCCGACCATTTTTTCAAACTTAAAACTAAATTTAAATATTAATTCGGCTAGTGCACTTTTCATCCCCGATAGTTAAAAGGTTAGCAGTGACAGAGTCAGTGTCTTCCCGGTATCATACCCGGTTAGCGTGCACGTCTGGCAATTCGAGGAATGCAAGTTTGATCCCAATATCTGTTAGATTCATAATAATCCAAAAATGGTTGCTTACAAGGTTGAGCAATTATCTGACAAACAATTCTTGTGAAAAGTAATCTGTTAAGACGTCTTCAGACTGTGGAAATCCATATATTTCAGTAGTGGAGTATATATATTCAGAGTGTGAGATCCTCACAGTCTATTTTGAAAGTGAATGTGGTACAAAAAGTAGAAGAAGAAGCTTTTATCCTTTTAATAAAACGTATATAAAGTTGTATACATCAAAATTATTATTAATAAACCGATTTTGGAAGCGTTGGTTCCGTCTTTTTTCTTTTCTACAGTCGATATGTTTATTAATGTACTTTTAACATAATGAATGATATTGATAACGAACAAGATCTTAATCCTTATATTATGTGTATTTATTTAAACTTCATGCTTTAATACTGTTAATGGTATATTATTCCGTAAATAGAGACGTATATTGTTAATTAAACAAGTTGTTTCCCGATAAAGGGAAACCTTCACTTTCATAATATTATGCTTTTTAGGCAAATTTTCCGAAACAAAATTATCTAGTAGCCGAGTTGAAAAACACAGAGTAAGCGGTTATTTTATATTTCATAATTTATTTCCTCTGAAAGTTGAAGCTCTCTAACTTTCTGGAGTTAAAAAAGTTTATGTTTCCAACATGTGTGAGCCGTTTTGATTATCTAGAGCGGATGAAATAAGCACGATTTAATACAGAAACTGGAGAAATAATATAGAAAACTGAAAATTGGATTTTTATGGAACACCTTTTTAATAAACAAATATATACAAGTTTTTTGTTAAAGACACTTAAACTAGTACACTTTTTGCAATGTTATTTTTATATTAATTCAAACATATTACCCACATCTAGGTCCACAGACGTCTGGAGATTTTACGAAATAAAAGCTTTCCTGCATGAATTAATGGATACGACTTAAATAAATCAGCTCTTTGGAAAAAAGTATGTTTCTTTCATCCAACTGTTTACGAAAATTCTTCATACTATACTTACATTTATGTAGTTGCGTACTATTATACAGATATAATTAATTTATGTATATTTTAAGCAGACAATTGTAAATCTAAATGTTTAATCGGTCACAATAGTTTTGCCCTACTTGTTTGTATGGCAAATTAATTATAAGATTCTAATCAAATTCTCTGGGTATGTTCAGTGTATCGGTTAAAAGGAAAGATGAAATTGAAAAGTCCATTTAAATATTTACCGGACCGGTCAACCATGGAAACATGGTTTCTTGATATCTTCCCAAAAAGGCTCAATATTAGAAGGATTTAGTTACATTATGAATCATTCACGTTCAGAAATGCTTACCAATCAAAGCTATGGAAAGCTTCACCTGATATAATTAAACATTTCAAGACTGCTTTAGATTCTTTGTGCCACAATATATATTTGCATTGTGAGCTTGGTGATGTAAATATTGATAGAGGGGAAAATAGGTTACCATTGAAAAAACTGATAAGCACGTCCAATTGCATAAAATGAATACAACAGTGATTGACGTTGTGAAAAATAACTACGCTGTCAAATACGTACACATTTACGTTTAAGTACAAAATAAAACTTTTTGTCTTTTTAAAATATATATCAAAATTGAATTTAATCTGATGTTTACGTTGAATTTTATCTCATTTTATTTCTTCATTGTGGAGATGAACTTTAAAGTCATTCGATTCCCAACTTCGTTATGATACGTGACAACGCTAAAAGTACCAGCACGTATTGCATTTTATAATCACGTATATCAATATAATAAACGTTTTGAAAAAAAGCTGTAAACTTTACCTTGTTTCATTCTAAATATTAAATTCCACAAATTAAGACAAAATTTCTTCAGTGATTTTAGAATTATTGAGTGTTAACCATTACAACATTTAATAATATTTAGTAAAAAAATATTTTTACAAGAATACTGTTACACTCGTTCAAAAATTTGATTGTTTGTTATTAATTTTAGAATATAATTTCAATTTCAATCAAGTATTATAATTTATCTTTATAGACAAAATCGGTTGAGATGAAAAAACTAAACGTGTTAAAATACGTTGTGTAAAACTTATGTTATACGTTTACTTATCGCAATAACCTAGCACTAAAGTACAGTAAGTACAGTGAGTACACGTAAATTATATAAAATACAATACAATAGTTTTAACATAAATACTATAAATGTTTAAATAAATATGTATAGAATGGTACGTAGAATATTATACAATTCTATTTTAAAGAGAAAGTAATTTTTTATTAAGTTTTTTTTCGTAATGGTAAGCGTCAACTAACGTCTTGGGAAGCTACCATTATAACACTGTGAGGAATTTAAAGAATGTTTTTAACTACAATCTTTAACATAATGATTGTGTAAACGTGAAAGATAATGAAGAAAAGATACAACGCTACAATAAATTATGTAATTATAATGATGTTGTTATTCATGTTATTATTGTATAAAACACTTTCATTTATAATTTAAAATGCTCGGTACTGAACTAAAATTCAATGGTTGGCCAAATCCCCTTGTTTTTTTTTGTTATTAACATGATTTTAAAAATAATTTCAACAAACATCTGTTATGGGAGATTTCAACGTGAAACAAGTCATAAAAATAACAACCTGTCTATAAAAAAGATAATAAACTGCCTTTATTTCCTATTACTAAGAAAGTTTATGAAAGCTTTTATTTGCATAGTAACGAACTGAATTAGGCTGATGATCTCGCGAAAGTAAACACACTTAACTCGTTATTCGCGACATAATAACTTAATAATTTATGTAGGCTTTGATTTATATTAGCAATAAAACAATTTGACGACCGCTGGCACAGGCCAACTGTGGCTCAGGAACTCCCCCGGGGTAACATTACCCCTTCCTCGGTACCCACCAACCAGCGGTGATTACATTCTAATGGTAACAGGCATTCGTGTAATATTCTCACACATGTGAGCCTATATTGTGCGTTCGTATTTTATTAATGTGCACGAGTTCAGTGCCGCACTTGTGATATTGCAAGGCCGTCGACTGATTTTTTGCTATTGCAACCAAACAAACTAAGTAACAAAAAACTTTAAATTATTACAGTGAAAAAGCGTACGTTTGCATTCCATATATTTTTCAGCAACGACAATTTGTCACGACAAAATTATATTTTGAATGGAAATTAAAGTGACAGATTTTATATGAAACTCATTTCGACACGAGTTTTGCTTCTGTATATTAAATACTTCAATGGGTCACAGAAATACATACGAAATTTATTAAGCAAGTATAAATATGACGTGCAGTATATTTGCTCCAAACTTCGTGCTAGCTTTGTAAACTACTGTGTGTTCATGTACATATGTATTTTTAATAATTGTTGGAAACTAAAAATTTATCAAATATAATACTCGGTTTATAAATCAATAGTTAGCTTATTATAATCACCTTAATCTATTAAAATTTGACGTAATATTCTAGGATATAACATTTAAAATATTTTCATGGTAACGTTAGAATAAAATATGATAAATAATTGTTTTTATCCACGCTAATTCAAGAAGAATTAATTTTTTATAGCGCAAATAGTTTTTATATAATCCTTCAACCTATTATACACCCAGCTCAAAATCTTTGATGTTTTCATTTACATTGAATCGTATCAATTTTAATATCGAGAAAAAACTTCCCCAACAGGTTACGAAAGATATTGCAAACTAATAAGCAAACCACACGTAGCTTTTGTTTGTGAAGGAAATCCAATTACCATATTATATTAATCTCTATGAACTGAAGTTTAATTGTGTTTATAATAATTAATTACGTTAATCTATATGCTGTTTTTAGTTGAAGTGATTTTTTTAGCTGCTATGCAAGTTAAATATTTAACCTCAGACTAGAAACATGTCAAGAGTTTATTTCATTACAATTCAATTTTTTCACTGGTCAGTTGCGTTTTCCATTGATACCTGCAAATGTTTGAACAATTTGTAGTTCTAAAAGCGTGTGTGGAAATAATATTATTGTGTACAGGTGGTTTAAAAATTGTTCTGTATTACTGATCCGCTTCTGTTTATGGCCCAACCGTACCGGCTGTCTACTGATCTTTTGCAAAGGTTTTTATCGATTTTCTACTCAGTGGATAATTTCACACCCTCTGTAAAGTCTGCTCTACACTTACAATCTTCTCAAGAGTGTCTTGATAATATTATAATGAAATTACCGTTAAAACTAAAGCGCTTCATTTAATATTTACTCACTGAAAGCATAATTATAATAATCTCTATTTTAAATCCAGAGCTTTTATATATTGTGTCAGAAAATACCACCGAATTTTACGAGGGATTAATAGAAATAAAAATCATCACACTTAATGATAACATTTTTAAATATTATAATGATATACTAGATATGTTATAATTTTAAATCTATTATAATTTATAATAAACTAATGTCTTTTATTTGTTTTTGTATGAAGTGAATATTTTAAGTAAATAGTTTATAGTTTTTTCTCATCATGCGAAATAACTAAATATAAAGTAGATTTAGGCTTCAAATTTATAATCAATTCCTCGTCTACATTCTTTTTTTTTTTTTTTTTACCATGTTCGCTCCCAACGTGGAGCATATGGATCTACA
>JAGVSQ010008193.1:0-14611 GCA_022683975.1 Rhyacophila evoluta
TCTTCAGGCTACATTATATGTGGGCGGTGAGCGAACATATAACATACTACTAGAAATTTGTATATTAATGATTCAATTTAAGAGCTGCTTTAAACCTTTTGTCGTATTATAAAATAAAGCTAAGCTTTAAGATTTTTAATTTCACATACATTTTCCAACTCACATATTGTTATCAATTCAACATAATATTGTTATCTATCACCATATAAAATTATTGATGACAAAAATTATCATCTCAACATGTTAGTAGATATTTTGTCAAGTCAATTAAGTAATAATCTTACTACCTACGGCTGTATTCAAAAGCACTTACTACTAATTACACTGAAAATTCGAATTAGGTAAATATATTGCATTAAAAATAGCATATATAAAGGCAGGTACAAAATACCTTGAACTCCGCTCTTGTCGAGGAAATTGCTAAGTTGAAAACTGGAATTGCTCGAAGCCAGGTACTGTGTAAAGCGCTGTGGACAAAGAAAAATTGTGGAAATTAGTGACACATTGAGATACTTTTCAATATTCGTAATATAGGCAATATTATATGATAATAATTATGTTGTAAATATTTCCACATCATCCCTAATTATGGATAAAGTTAGTGACTTAGTGTAATATATATTTTTTATACAAATACAAATATATTATAATACAAATCACCATTTTCCATTCTAACAGATGACATATCTTCGCCCGTAGGCCTTCCACTACCGACCTTAATAATAAATAATAACAATTAAAAGAATTGTTTGCTAATTATAATCAGTCCCTGAACCCCTTAGGTCCATGTATTGGGTAACAATGTGACAATACTATTATTACACTACAATTAATATAATACTTGGGAGTCTTTTAAGGTAAACATATTACATATGTTAGCGAAGCCATTAAAATAATATCAAATAAATTGATGCTCTGTATTGAGAAACAGAAAAGAAATAATAATAACTATGACTAATTAGTAATATGTTATTATTTTACTCCTCTTAAAAGTAGTATCTTCTGATAATCAAAGTAGGTTAACATTGAATCATAGAAAAAACCCAATAAACATCTCAATAAAGTCAGCAATTATTATAGCTACAATATTACAATGACTCCCAATCTAATAGCTCTCGCAATCTCTTTCAACAATCCTTATGGTAAATATTAACAATTTATATTGTATAAGAGATTTAATAAGAATTTCGAGCGCTTTTCGACAGAAAATCGTAAGCGGCAATTTGATGAACTGGCGAAAAATCGTAAGGCATGCAGTAGCCGAAGTCATAATTTATGCATCACGCTCTTTTGTCAGTCAATCAATTTGCCGTTTACGAATCTTCTGCCGAAACGGGCTCGATATGTCAATTTAAAATACCGAAGTATGATATGTACGGATTGAAATGTTTTATAAACTTAGAATATAAGCTGAGCAGCACAATATCAAATAAAGTATATAAATTTAGTAAGTTGTTAGATAATATAATTAATTACATTCTCCCAATACACCTCGGATTGCTAATATTATAATTACATTGTTTATATTTTATACTAATGCACTTGAATTGTTCAGAAGACAACTGTGTCATTGTTGAGTAAATTGTAATATTATTTCATCTTATATCTGCGCTTTGAAAAACGTAGACGTATCTATAACACATGAGTGTACAAACTATTAAATTTAATAATAGTGTATTGTTGGATTAAGATGTTTGAGTAAATATAGAACTGTTTACAATATCCGAGTAGCTCTTTTCTATTTACGTAATATTGATATCATTCGAAATACGATCAGTGCGATCGCAAGACTTCCCATGTTGAAAATGTAATATGAAATATCTTTCTCCAGTAGACCATTTTGTAATTGATTATACGAAAAAAAAACATTCCGCCGAAATGAAAAAATCGTTATCAATTCAACGAGTAAGCACGCAAACTCGCACAAATCCTCTGAGTATATTGAAAACGGATAAAATTAATAATGAAAAAAGGCAAAAAAAAAACCTACGTCACGTCAGTATGAAGACATTTGCATTTTTTTAAAATGCGAGTATTTCGTCTCGTATTATCTTCATAAAATATATGAAAATATTTGATAAGAGATAACGTTTGTATGCACGTACTTGTACATGAGATAATCTTCTCCTTAATTTTCTAGCATTTCCGATATCCAATATCGGAAAACCGTGCCCAAATCACCGACCACTAGCTTTTCCGTTAAGCGTATTCAAACAATGTTCCAAATTGTTTACCGAGGAACAACACAGTAGAAAGGTTACATCATCATATGAGCTTTAAGATTCGATATATGCTCATGCTGATGAATTGCTTATCCTTATCAGTCATATCATGATAATCTACAAAAAAATATACATGTACGATAAATATTTGGAAACGCAAAATGATGATGTTATTCTAAGCATTGCTAATCCGAATCCGGTTGAAATTAAATAGATTGTCAGCGTTTATATCAACCGCAAAATTCTATAATACATTATATCCGATTTTGCAAAATTTCGTAATTAAAATATTTTTCTCTGTGTGTGTGTGTGAGTAAGAGAAACGAGCATTAGAGCGGGAAGGAGGGCAATATTTTCTAGCAAGCCAGCAGTGAACCATAGAATTCCATCAAGAATATTGAATTATAACACAAAAATATTAATATTAGGTCTTTGTTTTCGATTCACAATTTGGTATGTGAAGTGAAGGATACAACATGTATCATGTTTTTACGTATTGTAATTTTCAGAGGCATTTTTTAAACCTTTTAAGTTTTACACGGTCTTATTTTAAATGGAACGGCTCAAGACGTGATAATTTCAACATACAAATCGCAAATCAAAAATTTAATGTTTATGGAGGTTGATTCATTTGGTCGATTATTTATCAAATGAGGGAAGAAATAAGTTAAAAAATACATGTAACATGTGTGAAAATATAAGTCTTGTAAAAGACTACTATGCTTCAACGAAAGAAATATATTTCAAAGGAATATAATATAAACGTATAACTCCGTATAGATAAATATGTTTACACGTTTCTATGGCGTCTGATTGATGATAATAAAAGGGGAAGATATATTTCGAATGAAAAGTCTTTTCGGTCAAGATTGTATCTTAAAAGGAAGGGTACGCGAAAGCCGCACATTCAAAAGGTATATAGTTGAATGCGTCTGGCAGTTTTGACGTGATCAGTGGTAAGTGGTAAAATTACTCGAGTTTATTTCAAATGCTGGCTGTGACTATTCAACTGCGCGATGAAATCCAGAATACTGAAATAATACAAGTAATATGTAAAAGTGGATCGAACCCGCTTTTTATAACAATGTAGTGTTAAGAAATTCAATAATTCGATGGATATATCAAACTTAACACGAAGAACGTATCTTACATCAAACGAATTTAAAATAAAAAATCATTATTATACGATTTCATTCATAACACAAGACATAGTGTACTTCCGAAGTAATTCTAAGTAAATATTGTTTTGATATCTATCGCAGAAAATGTGCGAGAGATAGTGTACTTATAAAATTCAATCTCGACAATGATTCAACAACAACTAAAATACATATCTACATATTTTTTAAGTCGGTTATAACCGTTCCAGTAACATGATTCAACTATTATAAGACGAAGTTCTACTAAGTGAATGTTATCAATTATACATAGCTTCACGGTGCTCTTGTTAGAATCGTTGTTGCATCGATTTCTCTGTTACTAGGTATCCTGTAACAGATATTCTATTGTATCCAATAGATTAAATAATATTACAAACTATGGTAAGAGTATTATCAAGATCACAATCGAGCTTTAGTTTGTGTAGCAACGGATGCATAATAAAAAAAAACATGTATCAAAGAAACATCCTAGAAACAATGAATAGCACAAAAATATATTTAAAACGGATATGTGGTAGATAAAATAAAAAGAGAATAACCATATTTCAGGTTCAATACTCCTTTTGGGAGTATGATAAAGTTAACGAACGAATAGTTTAGACGAAAATATTTTGATGTAGGATAAAAATAACAATGTTATATTGGTAAATAAATTTACACCGCACATTGACAGGGCAGGGCGACTTCCTATCGATTATTCGGATGTTTCCTGCATGTAGATTTTGTAACTAAAACCCCGATTAAAACGATGTCAGCCCCTTAAATCAATACCTACCGCCCACAGTGCGAGACTGGCACCAAGCCAGCTGTGATGTAGAAAATTTCGTCTCTAGTTTATACGATTACCATGCCGGCATCGAAGGAATAAAAGGATGAATATTAATATCGTAAACCAAAATATAACAAACGTGTAAGAAACAGAACGCGAAAATAACTGTTGTCCTTAAATTTTTAAGAAAGATCATAAGAAGGAGACGAAGAGACGGCGCGAAAGTATTTGATTTTAACACGATTTCCAAAAATAGCAGAAATGAAATTTACGGTTCATCATGTTTGCATAACATCTCCAGATATAAAAGAAACATGGTATTGAATTTTCCGAGTATATTGAATTTTTAATATTGGTTCCTGTTACGCGTCATTCGCAGGAAAGCATACTAAGTGGGCGCTTATATCGAATGCGAGATCCAACAAAAGATGAGCGCCATTTAAACAGACAAATGTATAGTTTAATAAATATTGAAGAATTATTATATATCCGGTTATATATATATATATAGGAGATTTGACTCTTTCATATTTTACTTGATTTACTCCATACATCTTTATAATGCTGTCGACTGATGGTGCTTGGCGGAAAAAGATACAATTATAATGATTTAAAATTTCCTACCTTCCACTGTTATTATTTGTGACACGGTTTTCGCCTTTCAGAAACTGTCGGTACTATTGTATATGTAAACGAACGATCTCTTGTCAGTGAATACTTTTAATAAGCATATTTACGAGAGATGTGTAGTATATATTTGAATAAATCGTGATTTGAAAATATAAAATATATTTACGAAAGAATATTATGAACGGTTATTCCAGGAAACAATATATGCGTTAGTACAATGTGACAGTTGTCTGAATGAGGATTCGTGAATGTAATTGATGCAGTCGGATTAAATAAAATAAGCCTAGAAAATATTGAATGCAAAAGCCTTCGTTGCAAGATGTTGTCTAGTTATTATGTGCATACTAAAGCGTCCACGAACGACATATGTGAGAAAATTTTAGAAGCGGATATCATCTCAGAATAGACATAAAAAAACTTTATGACGCGTGAGTTCAACATATTTCCCATATTCAATATCATTTTATAAGCTTTTTTTATAATATATCCAACGTCTTACACGAGTCAATATATTCACATGCTATGCCCAAAAGATATTTGTAAGAACCCGCTTTAAGGAAAATGGCGATGGTATAAAGATGAATCATAAAATCAACACACACAATTATACATTTATATAATATTTTATAAATACCAATATTTGTCTGCTTAACATATTAAAAACGGTTTCTTTTACGAGGAAATAAGGTGGACTATTAGTAGAAAAATCAATGTGTTGTTAATTAAATTAAATGCTTGGAATGTTAAACTTTAAGATATTTACGATGTTATGAGTTCAAAATGCAGATAAAATCGGTATAATATACAATATGTTTTAGCATACAGTGAGAAGAGTATTGCGATAGTATAAAGTTTTATATTATGATAGTCTCCCCGGTAGCCGAGAGGTTAGCGTGCGCTTCGTATTGCGGATTGGATTCCCACATCTGTTAGATTTAAAAAAATACAGTATTGAATGCCAATCAGGTTGAACAATTTGCGTGATAACCAATTCTCGTGAAAAATAAGCTTTCACGAGACATATATTTATTTACATTGCGGAGATCCATATGCTCCACTTTCGAAGTGGACGGGGTAGTTTTTTTCAAATTAAACTAAATTTCTAGTTTTTTTGTATGACTGCTTGAAGAACCATGGGCGTAAATGATTTTATCATGTCCGCTTCGTGAAGTACGTGAACACTTGTCTTGAGAGTTGTCATTGTGCATGAAGTTTAACTGTGAGCTAGTCGCTCAGTACAGTGGACATCTAGCTCCTTATTTATAAATGTATTGCATTTTAGGCATTTGAGCTCACGACTTCCCATGTCAATGTGCGTGCGTTTTTCAAATCGCTAATCGAGTGATAACATTATTGATTCAATGTATAAACACATTATCTGTTTTCATTTTAGATGACTGAACATTTTAAATAAATAAAACAAATATGTGTTGTTACACAACGTCATCAATATGTATATGACTGGGTTTAATGTTAAAGTTATAAACTTGCGAAAGGATAAGTTTATAATCAGCCCGAACTCGAAACCGAACTGTAATAAGTTGAAAATTTACTCAAAATATGTGTAAGCGATTTATGGCCTAGGTTTCATGTCTTTACAATAAATATAATGGATTCCAAAGTGAAATGATACAGCAATATCAAATATACGAAGATTACAATTTAAAAATTGTCATCCCTGCGTATCTCGTATGACCAGTATTTTTTTTTACATAAATTAAAAAGTGTGGTTCGATTACTAACATTAACTTAAGTTTTGTTTTTAAAACAGGATTTTGATTTTTTCTGAGCCTGGCAATGAAATATTAAAAACGATTTTTTTTTTACATTGAATAACATCACGCCAAAATCAATAACTCTGAGGATCGTATAATTACATGCCAATCTTAATCTAAAAACTCCGGCTGTTATCACATACTTCGATTTGCATAATCACAGAGTAACCAATTTTAATCGATCGCGACCTGTATTTTAAGAAATACTGCAAGGATTATTCTTATTATTATTGTAAATATCATATTGTTACTATGTTACGTAATGAGTCGATTTTTTATGTGTAAACAATATTGAATGTTTTCATGACTAAAATAATCCAATACGCGGAAAATTGTATATTATATTACTAATATAGAAATAAAAAATAAACGTTAAATTTTTTGCTGGACCGAACACACAATTTCAGTGTATGCCATTTAAAATAGTTTTAATTTATTCGCTCACAGGGTAATAACTTGCGTCGGCGTGCAAATAGTTCGAGTTCAAGTGCCGCCCAACGCAGACATCACAACAGCTTTAATTGAATTCAGCTGAATTTTAATTATACCGCTATAAAATGAAAAATGTCACAGAAGACGTTCAATAGATAACATGTAAACCTCGTGTTATTTTATAAGACATACACGGCAGTAAATGATATCGAAGATAACTTCACATATAACCATTTGAGTTATGGCCCAGTCAAGAACTTCAAGTATTCTATATTTCAAATATCTCATTCTACGTTGATAGTAAAATAAGTTATGATTTACAAGATCGCAACTAACAAGATATGACACATTTCAATAATGCAGTTAAAAAGGCATTAAACTTGATAATTTTATTAAGCAATTGCTATAATATTCAATTTAATGAAGACATTAATTAACTTTATTGTGAGGTAAGTAATCATCTGCACTAATTATATTTATTGATGAAACTTGAGCATACCAGAGTAGACTCCAACGAGTACTATGATAATACATTATTACGCATCTACAAAGTAAGCTAATAACATAAAATATCTCTCACCTATGAGGGTAAATTGACAAATTAAATATTAATTCTTACTGTGATAAAATAAAGTATGTGATTTAAAATTTATAGCTGTAAGCAAGTGATTTTCAAACAATATTTTTACTATTCGTTTTAGAGATTATTCCAAAAGTTTAAGAATGTCTAGTGAATATTATAATACCACATTAATAATACTAAATATACATAAAATTATATTATACACGCATATTGAGATATTAATATAGAATTATATTGCTCAAGAAAATACGCATGAATAAAAGGAGCGTACTTTCGCAGGGCAAACGTGTAACGTTGAAAAGACCAGCTTGTCGTGACCCAATTCAAAATATCTCGGATGACAATTTCTATGATTGCGTTTGCGAAAATATCAAGAATAATATTTTTATCATATACAGGGAAATTATGAGACCATGGTGTATGCAGAGATATGTATATTCGCTATATCATCATGTTTACTTTGTGTGTGATTTTTTATAAAAGGGAAAACGTACAATTCGCGGTGTAGAAACGTGCAATTAAAAAGCGGGCAGAAAAACAATGATGTTAATACAATAAACCAAGAACCATTTGTGTAATTGAGTTGACCGTTGAGAATACATTCCTACACTGCGCTCGATTGAAACATCAGTTGATAAATGTACGCTTCCGAGTTGTTTTGTCGAGATGAAATCACAGCTTTTACAATTAAAGTACGAGTATTATTGAAATACATATTAATTGACGAGTGATATAACTTATAATACTGATTGAATACGTGAAATATCGTATCGGTATCTATGCACCAGCTAACTGCTTCGAATATTATTGAACGTTCATTATAAGATGAATTACCAAAAACCATTAATTTCACCTGAACATAATCACCGGTAAATCGCATGAAACTAAGTCCAATAAATCGATTACAGGTTGTATTTTGGAAACATCTTTAATTGTTCCCATGGCAATCGGGCAGTAGATTAATAAATAGGAAACAAATACGATTTGAACTCTGGCATGTTTGCCAGAGATCAACCATTTTAGCTGTGATTACAAATTAAAACACATTTATAGTATAGTCTCAAAACTAGATTGTCACCTAACTTGTTAGGGTCCGTCCGAATGTCAAAGAGCAGACACACCCGCTAAATTAACCCACCCCCTGAAACTAAACTGAATCATTCATTTCCTTACACTTGGGTAAGCCGTGTAATTAATAACCGAGAAACCTCTCCCTGTTTTCTTTTCATGACATTTCTCCGGTTATAAATGACCGTGAACGGCTGTGTGCTGGCTTAAAATGTTATAATTTTTCATCACCCCTTAATGAAACAATACAACAGAAGACAACTTTTGCACAAAATGTTTTTTTTTCCACAACTTAATCTTCTTATTCTTAGCACACGTACTCATGCGATAGCTTAATATTAACTACAGCAAAACAATACAATAATAGATAGAGTCCAAATTTTATATATTTTTAAGATTTAATTGAACAAAAAGAAAATTATTGAATCGATATTTAATTTCGAAATATTCATTTGCAATTACGTAATTAAATTTATGTATGCGTACTTTTTCCTTTTTATACGCTTTACATTGACAATGTTATACAAGGCAATAAAAAAAATCGGATTCATTTTTATGAGTTTGTTCACTGATGGAAATAATTTGAAATCAGGTATATTTTTAACAAAACCAAAACAAATGCTTTGCTCAGCTTTTTGTATTATTTTGATTTGATCTTTGAGAATAAAAAAAATATATAATACGATTTTATTGTAGAAAGTATTCATCCTTGGAAGTTGGCATAATTAAATAAACAAATATAACAGGGATGGGCAAGATCGTCACTTGTAAAAGGAAAAGCGTTGGATCAATATAGTCATTCAATGGTATTTCAGGGTATATCGCAGGCCAAATAAATCCAGTTCTCAACACGCCACCGAGGAGATTGAATAGCGATTGGGGAAGTTTTCGATCGGGACTGGGTTGACTGACTTCTGCCATGATAAGGTATTAATAATCGGCAGTAAGTGTTTATCCAATGTACATATTACAATTCGCTTACTCCATACATCTTTTCTCTTCATGTTATTCATACTTATTATTATTCCAATAATTTTCTTATATATTAAACAAGAAACTCATTTGTAAAAGTCAATATACGTCAATATCCAGCGCGTTGGCGTAGGTTTTCCGCTGTACATTAATTTTGTTAGGCTTGAATTCATAGAGTAATGCCTGCAGAAACGGTTCAACCATTTTATATTTTACATTCTATCACTATAATCACACCAAAGTAGACCATATATAAACTAGAGGTTTGTTGAGATATTACATGAAAAATTATCGTTATTTATCTGATAAACCTATTAGAAATATACGCTGGATCCAAACATTTAGGAAAAAATATCCGATCTGATTATGGAGAGGGTTATCTAAGTACTATTTACTGACGGTTTCAAACCACTGAAAATCATTTTCTAAAGTCACTGGCAATTATTAAATTTTATTAAATAATTTTTTGAATTAAATTAAATTTCTACTATATCAACATGTATTATTCTCAGGATTGACTTCATCGTCTTATTATGGTTATTTTCTACTAATATTTATTTATCATAAATCTTTATGTATAATTGTATATATGAAGTGACGGGGACTAGAATTCTAAGATGAAATAGCTCCTGCAAGCCCCGAATAATAAGAGAACGCATTTAAAAAGATTTTCTTTCAGCAACTCTTATAAACGTACGTACATATTATAGGAATAAGTACAATAGTTTTAATAGTATATGGCGTGTTTTACATCTGGCGAAAAACACGAATCTTTTGTTGGTATTTTTTGCCATTTAAAGCGGACCACTAGAAAATAAGTTATGCGTGAACACCGAGTATACCAATATATGTATACACGTAGGCATAAAAAATTACGAGAGCATAAAGTATTCCTCATAAAATAATGTGACAAATGATATATGACTAACTCTGTAACTCTATCGATGAAAATTTTTTGCACCACAACAATTTTCTATGATAATGTAATATCATCAAAACTTTTTTCCTTCGTTTTGTATGTTAGCTTTATATGTTCCGCTCGTCGCTTCGCATTTTCTCAGGTTTCTTTAACCAAGTACCGATTGTGATGCGGAAATCCTGATGGTATGAAGAAGAAGGCAAGATTCAGGCTATCCGAGGTCATTTTCAGAACTCGTCTCGTCGGCAGCTTAGCTACATGACCAATAAATTATTAGAGGGGTGCCAAATTGATTATTTAGTCTAATTATAATTTAATTTTTGATATATTACTTCTGCAAGAAAATAACGTGTAACGTTTGCTGCAGCTACGAGATTAGAATAAACGTATTATAAATGCACAACAGAAATCAAAAAAAATATTTCTTTAGTATTGGAATTGATTCAATGTTTATTTGTTTTGTTGCCTTTCGATCTACAGCATGAAATTGAAGCTGAAAGTTTTTATTTATTAAAGACGTAAAAAAAAAGTTGAGGCCTATATACTTAACAAGCACACAGTATGTTAAGCAACAAAACTTTACATCAAAGCAATATGACTAGACCCGACACGTGTGCCTACGGAATTAATATCTCCATCGGCTTATGAAGTGTACGAAACACGAAAGGGTTTTGAGAACTTCGGCTTTTAACCTTCCCCAACCTCGTCTGTTGGATAATTAAATTTCAAAATTCTCTTTTTTCTCAACAGTCATAAACAGCCTTCGGCCTTTTAATGTTTTTCATCGGGTATTCGGCAAATATGTACATATAAAAATACATTTGTATTACTATAAAAAACGTAATAGATGAAGTAACTAAAATTTAAGACTAACATATAAAACTGTCGTTCACAATGAACATTTTCGCATAGAGACCCGATAGTATTATTATAAGTGTTTATCAGACAAGTGCAAAAAAAATATCACGAAATCTATCCAGGAACAACGTAGCTACAGTTTTGTAGGCCACTTCAGGTTCGTTAAGAAGTTGCGGTAGACGGTAGAGGAAATGGAGTAGGTTTATAATTATTACACTCGAGACTAAATATAGTTATAGCCGACCGATTAGAAATCAATCTCATTACCCCGTCTATTTTTTAGGGAAATATTCATATATAAACAAAATTCCGTATATTACATAACATGCATACACATTGCGTCGCGTAAATTTAATATTATCATGGAAAAATTTCTTAAACGTACTTTACGGAGATTTTTCACGCCGTCTTTATTTTAGTCTGGCTGAGCATTTTATTAAATTTACGAGTACAGTTTAAACGACTTTCTTTTCCTCGTTCCGCCGTGAGGGAACAACAGCGAGAAAAATGAAATCAGATGCGACGGGCGGGCCAGGGTGTGGGAAATTCCGAACGGAGCCTGCTTGAGTGCGGAGTTGGCGGCGGCGGTAGTAGGGTTTGAAAATTTCAGCGATCGATTCAAAGTATATATGACGTCACAACTACTAACAAGATACGCGTCTCTCCAACGCGATGAAGTTTCTAATTTGATAAAATATGACGTCGTTTTATATTAGTGTAGTCTTACAAAGGGACTTCTACAGTCCTCATTGTCTGTCGAAAGATTCTAGTCCCAAGGATGTCGCTAATCTTTTTAAACTTTTTAATCAATTTACCTTTAGATGTTTTAAATCGGATTTGTGTCCCACTGCGAAACTCTTCTACTTGTAATCTACTCAATTTGACTTACTCTCATCAGGAGGCTGTCTTTCACATTTTCAAGTAGATTTTTTTATCCAGTGTTAAGTATTTTTTTAGTCCGATACCCATATATCATAATGAATATATAATTTTTAGACGGATTTAAGTTTTTTTTACGAGTAGGCAGCATATACTACTGATTACGGAATCTTTTCGTAAATTATAACACCATAACAGAAATAGAAATTTAACAAAAACAAAAGTTACTTATGAGTGAAATTAAACATATTGTTATTAACTCTTTGTTATCGATAGATGCATTATGGTAAACTATACATACGGTAATATTTCCTCAGTAGTTTCACATTGTCGATCGATTTCTGTTTACATAAAGTAATAAATAAAAGTGTTCTTTATATAGGTACTGTATATATGGAATTTTATAAACGATTCAAAGATCATGTATAAAAACGAACTTTCTTAAACATGCATATACCATGTTTACTTATAATTGTAAGATAATAATACTAACATGATAATCGTTAGAGAAACCAGTGACTCATCAGAAAAGCAAGAGTAGCGACGCCGGACATGAGGCCGTAAGTAGTTTTGCTGTTGGGGTCAAACGGCATGCATGATTCAGGAGAACAGTGTGATCAAAGGATTTCCCTGTCTGCGCATATCAATCGATACGTCTCGACTCCAGTTGGGTCAGTGACAGAGAACATTTATGGCGAACAACTACGCGCACGAGTTGTTGTTCAATTTTATTACAGACGTGAAATTATAAGTAGTATTCTCAGAGTCATTTGCAACGTGAAAGACCTCGTAACTTGTTGTTTCTTTCTGTACCAAAATCAACACGGTCATTTTAGTACTATGTTAATTGAAGAAAAAAAATCGAGTACTTAGTTACCGGCACGTTTACAATAAAATATTAATTACCAGTAATTTTTCTTTTTATGAATAAGATAAACAAAAAAAATCTAGTGAATGTTAACCAATAATAAACGGTACTACGTTATCAATATATCGTTAAAATAAACAAGATAACATTGAAAAGGCTATTCGATTTTAACCGTAGTTCGCAATAGTCGTCTTTCTTAGTACATGCATATTATTTTTAATATAAGCCCGGTTATCACTGATTCCGTGACGGATACGACATGTAATAAAATAAAATAATATAAATTCATGAAAATTACCAATATTAAACACTTAACAGACGAATACATGAAAGATATTCGTAGAAATCAAGCTATGTGGTTATTAAAACTAGATCGATAACAGAAAAAACATCTTATTTATATGTGACAAAAGAAGTTGCGTGGTAAATAGTAACTCATATCGTAGAGCGCCTCTGGTGTTCTATGAAAATAGGCGGAAAACTCAACAGAGAAACGAATTTCGTGGTTTGCTTAGGTACTTCCCGTTGCATTTCTGAGAGTGCAAAATATAAAAGCACGGACGAATGTAAGCGCCTGGGAAGTCGACGCGCCACCGTGTCTGCAGCAAAAGCCGGCGACCTAATTTAAAAATGTTCGGATGCACTGAACCTTATTTGGTTTACGACATGTTAAATGTTTAGAGATACGCGAAAACTTTTCGACATATTTGGACACACTCCACAAATGGTGGAAATCCTTGGAACGTATATTAAATAATTCACCGCAAACACGGTTACGTTATCTTAAAATTTAAGCACGAACAATGGCGACAAGCTACACCATATTCTAAAATATGATATTATTAATTTCGCAACTTACTCGTATTTCACTATGATGACTTGCATTTATAATATTTACAGCAGGTTTTAGTAATTATAATTTGAGTAACCACATGCATTACAACAATGAAAATGGATAGTTCGTATTCCTATAATTCGCGTGGTTACTTCCTTTCAGGATTTAATAGTATAGAATAGAAAACGTAATATTTCAAAAGTACTCGCAAATTAAATGAATCTGGATAAAAATCGTTACTACACTATAATTATTGATTATTTAGATCATTATAAATACCATGAAAAAATGAATGTACAAAAGTACAACGATGCACGAAACCACTCGGTGCAGGAAGCGCGCATTTTCAACTAGTATTATGCAATTATTTAAAAACGCTATTAATTTATTTAGTAATACATAATAAAGCTGTTATTTAAATATAATATAAGCACTAATAATGTATGTATAATTATTAATTATAATCAAATACGTTAGAACACGGTAAAAAAAAAAAAGTCATCAACGCAAAAAAATATCTCCTCGTAAACGATTTCTGTTATGTTTATTTTTCCTATTTTGACACGATATAGCACAGTGGCGTCCGCTATCTAATATATAAAAGTCAAAATATGTATGTTCGTTCGTTCGTTCGTTTGTCC
>JAGVSQ010008194.1:0-14610 GCA_022683975.1 Rhyacophila evoluta
AATGCTCTTTTAATCTTATTTTTAAACTACGTGTCGTTTTACCAATATAAAAATGATCGCAGTTATTTTAGTAAAAACTCAAAATGTTAAACAAACGTAATATCCGTTGAATTAATTAACTATTGTAGGTGTATTTTACGAATTTAATAATTCTATATTCACTTTGTGTGTCGACTATAATATCGACTATTTCTACCTATAATCCAAAGATTCAAAATGCCATTGCAAAGCTTGTAGTTGTGTCTATACCTTAAAACGGTGAAGTATGTAATTTTCCAAATATCTTTTTGATATCTCCCCATAAAACTGAGTGCGTAGACAACGAACATGCGAAATACGTATAACCACTTACGTTATACGACAGTATACGTAAAAATTATTGATACATACATCAGTATAGTGAAAATTGTTCGCGTTTGTATATTTTACAAGCATCTTATTCACAAATAGCATACAAGCTGTCAAAATATAACTTTTTAAGTGCATCCGCCGTGCTTAAACTGACTCAGGCAGCTTTACACGAAAGTTCATTTTAGGTGAACGAAAATTCAGGCGCCAATTTCCGCCGGCACGTGCCGACTGCCGTGAAGCGATTCGACCGTCCTGCTGTTGAAATTTTCATCTTCCTCGTCCTTTTTTGTCTGCCGTATAATACGCATCCGATGGAAATAACTGCCGGTGAATACTAACAGTTCTTCCACTTGAATCAGTCAAATTGTATATGTAAATATATCGTTTGTCATCCACTTACCATTATCTGATAACTATGTGTCAATCAAACATATTATTAAACGTCAGTATGTATGAAATCAGCGTTAACTTTAATCTTGTCGCTATGTAATCAGCTATTACTCATTATTTTATTTGATCATTTGAATAAATAGTGACATTTTCGTCTGATGATTAGTATCAACTAAATATAGCTGTATATGTCACTTATTTTTTATAGTAGAAGTTGAAATCAGTCTTGCAAATTAAGCAGACAGTTTAATATGATATAAACTACCTCACTGCGTACTTTTGTAGCCAATATTTCATAAAATATTTATATTGCATTTGTTACCGTATTTAAACTTTTTTTATTAAGTAAGCTCATTTCAAATAATTATTCCAACTGCCTAATAAGCCGTTGATATTAACAAATTTATATTCTGATCGACTGGCAGTTAAGCTTCAAATATTATTTTATATATCATTCCGCCAACACAAAACGTTGTTTATGATATATCGGAATCCGCATATCGATATCAAATTGCATATGAGCAATTAACGCCCCCAGGCATGCGTTTTGCTTCACAGCTTACTAAAAACTAACGTACCCAGATTTATTTTTCTTATACCATATTCGCACCCAATGTGGAGCATGTGGTTACACACAGTGTTAAGATATCCACTCTGATAGTGGAGTATATAGATATCTGCAATGTGAAGACGTTTTAGCAGATTTAGCAGAAGAGAATTTTCAGGAAAATTGTTTGTCAGACAATTGCTCAACACAATGGGTGCCCAATCCTGAACTTTTGGATCATAAAAAATCCGAAAAATGTGGGAATCGAACCCGCATTCCCCGGATTACTAGGCGCGCACGCTAACATCTACGCTACCGGCAAAATTTATTCTCAAGCAAGTTCAAATAAAATTATCTCTTCTTTCTTAAATATTATATTATTCTTAATAGATTATTGAAACTTAATCGCATAATATACGTCATAAATGTTGGAATGTTTATTTGAATACAAAAGTTTTCAAAGAAAAATATATCTGAATACCCGCAGATTGTCCAACAATCTGCAGATTATTGGAATCAATTAGTTGATTGGTCGAAAAACCGATCGATTGAATTTTTGATTGTAGATAGCAAATTTTATCTCGTTGAAAATACTTTTAATTAAAATTTTCAATTTATTCTTTTTGGCGCAAAACATCCAAGGTTGATTTTATGGCGACAAATATTATTTGAAGTAAAATATTTTTTTGAATATATTCTCCAGAAATAGAATGTATATGGCTCTTTGTAATGTGAATACTTATCTTGACTAATTGCACAATACATTGGGCATCTAGTCCCATAGTTTTGAATGTTTAAAACCGATCAAAAAAAAATTCACCGTGTGATTCGAATCCATAGTCTCCGGTTACCGTACTCCGAGTGAATCGTTTATGATATATGCATACAAACGATGCGGAAGTATACTGTTGTATTGAAAAAAAAACAAAATAAAACTATTCTGGTTTCTTAATAATTTCGGAGAGTAAGATTGATTTTCACCACGCATTAGCAATCTTCCAAAACTGATTTCGTATACAGTATTTGACTAAATGGAAATTTTTCTTGCTCGTTTTGTATACAGTTGAGTCTAATAAAATAATTCTTGATTTATTTCTAACATCTCTGTAAAAAACTATTTTTTTATCCGTATCGATGTAAATAAGTTTAGTTACTTCAACGGTAACTCGTAGTTTACAAAAAAGTATGCCATTAGTACAGTTTTTAGTTTTAAATCAATATTCATCAAAAACCATTAGTCGATGTTAGTAATCAACGAAAATATGTTATGAGGTATTAAAAATAATTTTTTTTGCCGTTTAATTAATGAACGTATTGATCGGTGCTATTTTAACAGTAAGATGAAGAAAATGCGTAGATATGGCTTATATCCATGATTATTGATTACGAATTCTATCCACTGCACGAGTTGTTTTCGTCACGCAATACAACACAAAATCCTGCCGCGGCGCTTATGAAAGTCGATGAACTTGCCGCCCGCATCGAACAGCTCGTGTTTCTTCTTCTTTTTGTCCGTTTTTCTTGACTCCGTCGTTTCACGCTGAGTTCCCGTTCAAGATTGACGCATTTCACCTTTTTCTTGTTGCATTTTTCCGCGACTTAGTGCGCGCCCGGACGTCTTTATCGTCGCCGGAATTATCAGATACCGCCTTAATTTGTCATCTCGAAATTTTGTCAGCTATTTTTGGTACGCTTTGACCACAGAAATGCAGCTGCTGTCGGTGGAAATGGTGGACATAATAATAATCAAAATGTGTTGCTGACTGGAACTTCACATAAAAAAGCGGAAGGAATAATGATGGAGCACAACGACTTTCTTTGAGAACGTCATGTACACCATACCTTGAAATCTTGAACTATTCATGAATAGTTTCCTTAAATTTGAGGAAACAACTTTAAATTTGACAAACAGTTTTATTTCATTTCCTCCTGAGATTATCCTTCTATTTTTTTAGTGTACAATTCAGCATCTCTAGCTTACGAACAAAATTGTTTTAAAAGTATAATCAACATAAAATTTGAAGAACTTCTCAACGTTTATATTCTTCTTGACAGTTCGTCAGTTGGTGATGGCAGCCATTTTTAATAACTAACAGAAAAATTTCGACAAATGCTGCTGACACGGCAAAAATTCGCTTTTGGACAAGATTTTCGGTTGATTGAGTTCATACGTTTTTCTGATGGTATTAGCCAATATTATTGACAAGCTTAAGCCGTTTTCCAACTTGGTATTGTATGTGAGCAATGTTATAAACAATTTTCCATTTACATCGCCTTGAATAATAACTGTTAATGAATTAGCAGTATTTTGAATGTAAGTCTTGTTACTATTTATATATATTTTTTGTTTTAATCCCAAGGGTAAACATCGTGTACAAAAGTTGTTCTCAATTAAAATTTATATAATTATTGTAAATAATAGAAAATATACCCAAACGGCTTGTATTGCTGGCCGACTTATCCGATAAGCGAGTTTTATTTCTTTAAAAAAATGTCTAAATAGGGAACTGCTTTTAAGTGGTAAGTCATTTCAATAGTTGGTCGAACATTAGTTTAGTTTAGACGCTTTCTTCTGATTTTAATAACAGGAATCGCGCACACTCGGATGTAAGATTTTAAGACGTTGTGGTTGGAAATTCTTTGTTACTTGTAAGTGCTTCACTTTCATTACGTCACGGCTACGCGCACGCTTAATAGTTTTGTGAGGACTTAGCAGGTGACGAGGAGAAAGCCATTATCAAAACACATGTTACCATATCTTATTTTGCTCTAGATAACTCTTTTCCCACACGCAAAAACGAAATGTATTATAGGTTTTATTTTATTCGACATTGTTATATTGATGACAAAAAATGGTTTTGATACTTTTATTTATGCATATGGAATCAAGTAACTTAACAAAAAATTGTAGATCGAGGTAATGCCTTAGGTTCCGTGAAAACTATACTAAAAAAACTTAGTCGAGGATGTCGCTTTTGAATTTTCATTTTTAGTATTACACTTAGTTTTACATTAAACGTTTGTAGGTATCTATTAAAAACCCGAGCACGTGGAGACTACTTGTCTGTTAGTTAGAGAAACCGTGTATGTGAAGATCACAAACAGTTCATAAACTATCGCCTCAACGTTGTAGGTATGCTGAATAATAATTTTTACGCTTGTTTATGATTACGTAAGACCGCCCCCGCCTTTCCCCTTTGCTAGTTCAACTCAATCGCTATACTAGCCGCCGCAGCCCAAAGTCAGCTGACTTGGTGGGCGGTCGTTTTGTCAATGAACGGTGGAATTTATAGATTTTTTTACGCCAGTAATCCGCCTAAACTGCCAAGCTTGCGTCTGCTCGATTGCGAAGATTTAGGTTTACAAATTGATTTTTCGAAGAAAATGTATCATGTCGATTTATTATTGTTTGTATTTGTTGTGAAAAAATAAAATGTAATATATGAAGTATCATCGATCAACCAAAAAACCTGAATATTATATTTACTTATAATAGATTAAAAGGCAATTTTGGGTGATGAAGTTTCCTAAAAACTGGTACAACTATAGTGAAACTGTTAACAAAATAACGAAGAAATAATGTTAGAAGTTCTAACTTGAATCTTGATAAGACAGATAATTAAATTTATAAATAAATAACTCAATAAATTGAAAGCTCATTTACAAAATTTGATAATTATTGGAATCGATATGAATACACAGATGATTCCCTGTTTAATTAATATATAACGATGACTTAAAAAAAATCTAGTAGCATAATGCTAGCAAACCGTTTTAGCAAATGGTTGAAATGATTTCAATACAGCATCATTACAGATCCAACTTAAAAATGATTTCATAAGATTTTGTAGATCAAACACGTTAAGTGACACATTGTTGTCTTGGCCATAGTTGTACGGTATAAGATAAAAATCACGGTATTGTATCAGTTGCCATTCATTCGATATACTGTGACATGCATAATACGCACACAAGAAAACCATTATATGCATTTTGATGTATCTACGAGGTCAAACTCGTAATGTATGAGATATGAGCGCAGTCCGATAACTACTTCTCTACCGTGGACGCTTTTTATTAAAGGATTTGGACGATTAACTTATTTCATTTTCAAAACACTTTTTATCTGTTCTACGGTAGCACAAGAGAAATCCATTCCGGCAATCGGAAGCAAATTTAACTTGCAAAATATTTCTACTTGAAATGTTGATCTATCCGGTATAATTCAAAACAGTGGTGCAAAACGGAGCGCTATTAGTGATATTTCCTGTTTACACGCAATACGTAATTATTTTCCGATAAATATAATCGATCGAGATTGATTTAGAAAGGATAACGTCCGAACGTATTGGCTCGCTACACTCACTAAGATTGTATGCAATATTATTTGATTGATATTGGTCACTTTATTTCCAAATAAGTCCGGTATATTTTCCGATTTTTATAATTAAGAATGTAATGTATCCCTGTTATTGATTTTCATAAAATCCCTAGTTCTAATCTGATATGGAAATAAAATTTCCTTTCCAAAATAAAATAACTACTCTTCATATGGATGGCTTAAACTCCATAAGTCCGCCTTTAGCTGAAAATTATTTAATACTACCATCTTGTTTCACCTTGGTATTTGTATGTCCGGTATTAATTTGATAATTCAAAGTTATTTAAATATATAGAAAAACGTCCCAAGAAAATTTGACTACTTCTTTCTGATCTCTGAGACATACACTGCAGAATATATAATGATGTTATTTTGTATTCAGATCTAACAAACCTATGTCGTTTGTAAGCAGTTCTACGAATAGATCGATCAAAATAATCGCAAAAACCAATAGCAAAATCATCAGTTTTTACACTCTCCTGTAACATTTTCAAATTCGGACTTATCAATTTTCACTTTAAGCCATCTACGAGTATATGAAACTTCGTGTTATTATTAACGTATTATAGTTAATGATCTTGTGATGTATGGAAAAGTTATATATTCAAAGCCCCTCCACAACTATGCCGCTCTTCGCTTGTTTTTGTTTCAGAGCTTTCGTTATTGTACGTACAACTCTATTAAAAGCCTTTCAGTTCGCGTAGAAGCCTTGTTCAATGAATTCACTCATCAGTTCACGTCACTTCTGGCGTTGGAAGGTCAATAACGCTGGCGATGCGAATTATCAAAATTATTGTAGGCATTCTTCTTACATATGTTTCAAAATAAGTGATCAATTTGTATACGTACTTGTTTGAGTTATATTATAACTATGTTGCCTATTGTGTCGCAGTGATTTTTAGTGTGCTTCTTATTTATGAGTTGTTATAATATTATAAGTTGATGGTAGTTTCATAGCACAAAACGATTGTTAATTTGATGAACAGGTCCACAAAAAATCATAAAAAAACTTACTCGGAGCAGATATTGTGCCATGTTTTATTATTAAAATTTCACAGTAGCGCATTTATGCTTAATGAAACATTAAAAACATTTGAATTATTGGAACAATTGCATATATTGAACCCGCAACCTCTAGGTCTGCAAGATTTACGATCGCCCACCCTTACCCATTTGACGGATGATAGAGTAGTCTCAACTACTCTAAAATGTTTCTATCGAAGAAAAAGATTTTGGTATAAAATACAATTTGTAGTACAAGTTTATTAGAAACCACGGCTGCATAACAATTTACATTTAATATAATATTTATTAACAATAGGCGAATGTTACATTTATATTTTTCATATTGCTTGTAATAAGGTTTGTTCACAGGAATACTCTCGTTGGAATATATACATGTATCGTTCATTTTTTTCTTTTTTTTTAAATCGATATTTGTTGTATGAAATCACGTTCGTCATTATATACGAATTAGCGTGTGGCATCGTTAGGCTATATTAAAAGATGTGGTTTTTATTTCTCAGTTAAGCATCACTGTGCCTTGACAGGTATCGATATCAAACCCATTGAAGCGGGAAATCGATGAGTTATGAGGTTTAACCACAAAATTTGTTGTGGCGTTTGTGTTTTATCTATATCAGCTTTCTGAGGTGATATTTATACGACGGCATTATTAACCTTTCCGTGTGAGTAAGTAAGGTAGCTGCCGATATCAATTTTCACAATAGTAATTAACTTTCAATATACATGACATAGTAATTAATACATTCTTGAAGAGTCATGATGCCCACTCCTTTAGAAATGTAATGATTTTCTCAGTATGGGACTGTGCAGGCGGTTGTTTGGGGTACACCCCAAAATATATTTGTTGACAAACATGCAACCCCCGCGATTTGTGAGTGAGATTTTTTTTTCATCTTTATTTTTGGAATACTCGAAGAAATATTCGGAGCTCTCAAATTAAAAATAATTAATTTAATCCATTTGTATAGACATAGATAATATTGATGGTCATAAGTTGACAACTTGTATCATACATTCGTTAAATTGTTCAGGAAGACTAAAAAAACGTACAAAAAGTAAGTAATGGGACATTCAAGAAAACGAAATACACTTCGGAGTGAAGTAATGTTTATTTTTATTTTAAAAAATGGATTTTATTTTTATTAATTTCGTAATACTTATAAGGTTTTTTGGTCCTCCTGAACAATTTAATAAATTTATGATACGTGTTGTCAACTTATGGCTATCCATATATATCATACACTTTAAAATATATGCATATCAATCAAATGTAATGATTAAAAATCATCATATAAAAAAAAATATTGATCTTCAAGCTATATACAAACGACGACTTCCTTCAATCACTGCCAGTTGATAGTGTTTATTAAATAGATTAATAAAAATATCAGTAAGAAAATGTATTATTTATTTACAAACACTTATTACTTTATGTTTTTGAAATTCATTTTGTATACGCCAATACGATGGGGCGTTTCGATTGAAGAATAATCTCAATTCTTTCTTCGTTACCACATAGAATGTCACTTCGAAAAAACATGAGAGAATTCTCCAGTTATAGAAAGATCTTAACCGCAATCAAATAATAATTATTTACACTGTGGAGATCTGCATTTCGTCTTGGATCAAAATTTGTGATTTGCCTAACTGTTGAAGGAATATGCTTGAAAAGTGTTGAAAAATTCTATCGTTCGCAAAAGTTTTCACACAAACAAATTTATTGTATATTATAACACAAATAATATATACCATTACACATATAAAGATAATCCCAATGTTGATTATTGATAACTTCACTTGGATACACGTAATTAAGAGCTTATAGATAAGTCATGGATTAATTAATGTATTCGATAGATTTACGTATTCAATATTGTCCCCTTCTATACTTTGTTTAATGAAATGTCATTGAGTAAAGGGATTGGATGCTGTTCATTCGACGTTCATATTCGTATATGACCCGCGTCCAGATAACTGATTTCAAATATATTTAAAATACGGATGGCAAATTGTAAATATGATCCATAAAAACATTCATCGTAACACAATTTGCGTAATATTTATCACAATGGTTGAATGTGTATTTTAATTTTATGTCTATAGGTTAGTTAGATGTCGATAGTTATTGAAATTGAGACACTGTTCGGCGAAATTGTGGAATTCTAATGTAATTGAATCGTTGCTTAAAACAGTGTTTAGGGTCATAATTCCAAGCACGTAATAATTTATTATGGCCTAATACATTTATTTAATGAAATTCGTATGTTTGGCACCTATATATCTATGTAATGGTTAGTGCCATAGTGTTTCAAAAGTATGTCTCCAAAGAGAATATAAAATTGCAGTTTTTGAAGATTTAAGTGCCTAATGCTTGAGTAGATGCAAGCTTTCAAAATGTTGTCTAGTCTAGCCTGCAGCGTAAGTGAGCTTTTCAGGATCGAAAGCTTAGAACAAAAATTTTGTTGAGGTTTGTTGAATGTCTGGAGAAAATATCGATCTTAATTCTGGTCCAGGTTCACGGACAAAGTTCAAACCCGTTCATCACGCACGCGCCCGTTATTGCCTTTGTTCATTTGGCAATATTACATTATTAATGGACGCGAATAAGGTCAACTTATTTTTTCAGCCATCTCTTCTCACATCGACTATATTAAAAATAATTAACACTTAATGCTAAAACTGCTTGCTTGCATAGATAAAGTGAACTAATGTTATGTCCAGGCATGTGCAGAATATTGACAGTGTGAATAATGAGTATTAATTATTACCGGTCCACTTATTATAACTTTTATGTTTAAAAACGGCGTTTGAATTTGATTGATGCAGCTACAGGATTTGATAGTATGAACAACGTAGCAGAAACCAGGCAAACACCGCTTTATGGTGGGTGGTGTAGCTAATCTCTAAAACATTTTTTTTTTACTAAAAACCTTTTTGAATATTATTTAAAACACTGTGTGTTTTTACTGTTTCCAAAATTATTATCAGTTGTCACGTTCCATTTATAAAAAACGCGGTTAGCCGCAGATATTTGTCTCCCAGACATTGTTATGCATATTCTTTCACGATAAAATATTAGTAAATTTCTTCGGCTACGAACCAATTTTGACAATATTTTTTTCAAACATTCATGTTAGTATGCTATATATCATATTATACAAATAGCGCGATACTATCTTCTGTCATGTACAATTTTCATAGTTTATTTAGTAAGGTGGTAATTTCATTACCCTTAAAAATGTCTCGAAACATTGCGCAGTATTTATATAAAAGTAAATGTGGTTATCATATTTTAACTAGTTCTATTCTATTGTTTATGGCGACGTCAAATATGTTTAATATTTTCGAAAGTACATTAAACTTACTGGTATCGTATAATCAGCGGTTGGTTATGTTTAATTCAGATTTTTCAAATATACCTTCGAAGAAACCTAACAAAGTCGTGAAATGACAAATAATCGAAGATGGAGGTTTGTTGAAAGTAAAACGCTAATCATGCAATCTATCAATGGGTTTTCACCTCGTAGGTTGCAGGAAATCATTTTTACTGTACGTTTTCTGCAAATTCTTCGATATCATCATTGTGAGCTAGTGGGCATATTTGAAACGAATTCTTCGGATTCCGTTATCTCACAATGACGTATTTTTATTTCGTCGCGGCTAGATACGATTTGATTACGTCGATTTATTGAAAAAATAGTGACGAGTTTTTCTTTGTATACATGTGTTCATTATTATGACAACATTTCCTTAACTTTCCGTATATATTTTTAAACGCAAAGGTTAAAAATAACTTGATTATACACTTTTGACATAATCGTGTCGTCACATTTGATTGGCCGTTAAAATGGCAATAGTGATATTTACTAAGGTGTTAAGTTGCGAAATTGAGAGTGCATAGGATTAATATGTCCTGATAAATTATATATTTTTTTTTTCACATATACGAGTATGTATGTATTTTTATCGTGAAAGATGTTAGAAATTCATATAGTTGCTTGATGACCCTTTTAAAAAAATGTATATACATTACTACCCTCCTAAAGTTAATTTTCCTGGCCAGTTCATTATTTTGTTTGCTGTCACACAGTTAACAGTTTAACAGAATTTACAATGTCCTATTTTTTTTAAAATTAAATTATGAAAATTGCAATAATGAAGTTCCATATATCTGTTAATATAT
The DNA here is from genome assembly GCA_022683975.1 of Rhyacophila evoluta. Classification (NCBI taxonomy): domain Eukaryota; kingdom Metazoa; phylum Arthropoda; class Insecta; order Trichoptera; family Rhyacophilidae; genus Rhyacophila; species Rhyacophila evoluta. Next base: position 10,879 of record JAGVSQ010008194.1, read on the forward strand.
ATATTTATAAATCTGTAATGAAATTTAATTTTCATAAATAATATTTACCTTAAAAATTCGGTCGATTTTCTAGCCGAGCTAGTTCGCACATCGGTGTGAATAAAAATATATATATATAAATAGTCTTGTGCTCAAAAATGAATCAAATAAACGTTTTTACGTGCAATATGTCTTAGTATATGCGTAGGGACAATGACAATTTTATTTAATTTATTCGGTGAAGTGCTATTTTGGAACATTCGCCATTTCTATCGTTTTGAGTTGTTGGCACAGAATCCAAGATTTTTATGTAATGCAACAGATACGGATGGTTATCGCTAAATTTTTAACATCCGATAGTAAAATTTTCCTACCCACAGATAATAACATGCCAATAAAACGATTTACTTAAAATTTACTCCACACGTAGTAAAAATACGTAATATCATCTTATTATTTATTTTTACTCGGTCATTTGACAAATTTCGTAGGAAGGACTAAAAGTAATGCAAATATTCTTTTCGAGTATATTTAATGCAATGAAATTATTGGGTAATTTATCGATCAGACCCGTTCTACATTGTGTGGTGTGTGACTTTGGTACAAGGTTGTTTTTGTTATTATCAGACTACTTTGTGTGAATGAAAATCGCCAGACGGTGGAGGCATATACTGGAGGTCGCGAATTAGACTGTCGCAGGTAAATTAACAGACCTATTATATGATGTGTAGACTCCGCCGAGTGAGAGTTGGTAAAATTATCTGGAAAGTACTGATGTAAGATAGACTTTAATGAGAGAAGTTCCTGGGAGAAGCTAAGAACAAATTCCGACTGGAAGATTATCTGTACACCGAAGACATATAATAACGTAGTATTTAAACTGTTAATTAAACATTACAGTCCATATTACATTTTGAATGCTGATTCTTTAGATACTTGTAGTTTATGATTAGGGATTCTATAAGATTTTGTTTTCATAATTACTATCATTGACATTATAAATACACCCAATCAGTGTTTTTCGTGAACTTATGTGTAGAAAGTGTGCATATTTCAAATAATATCGTTCAAATGATAGCAATTATATGTACCCTACTTTGGTTGTTAAATGTAAAATTAAATACAATTATTTAAAATTTGGCTGAGTGTCCATATGACTGTTTTGCTACGTGGTTCGCTTATTTAATTACGTATTTGGTCAATGGACTATTTTTATGTAATTTCAAATTATTTTTAGTACAATAAAAGAAAATAATGCATGTATGTTATATCTTTGTTGTACCGTCGCGAATTGTATTATTTTATTTTGTTTCTTAGGACTAAATATACTCCTGTAAAAACGCGTGGGGTAGCTCCGAATGCGATCATCGCTGAAAAAAATGTTCCGAACTTTTTACGCAGATGTATGTATGTAGTATGCCAATTTTGCGACCTATTAAAATATATTTTCAAATGCATTGCGAGCTGTGTCCGTTATCTATGAAAGTTAATTCACTCACGAGTTAATAAATAATGCCTACACGTGTTGGAAATTCCAATAAATTTCGAAAGTACTTTTTATCATCTGCTAAAGCATACCGATGTGCATAGAAATTAAATAAAAAAGCTCTGTGTTACTGCTTTGAAGCTATCTCCAATATGTGGTCGTTTCAAAACCACAAACTTCAAGTGTACTCTTGTTGATACTTTTGTTTTACAATATATCTATGTGGGTCAACTATGTACAAACTGTTTTATTTACCTCTCTCTCTGAGATATGTGGAACATATGGATCTCTACAACGTGAAATTAGCATACAGTATTCGTGATAATTACATGTTAGCCAATCACTCAAAAGACGCACCCGTGTTTTATATTCAAATATATATAATAATAAATACGTGTTCAGAATTAACACTCGCCTTACTGTCCTACTGTCCCTTTAGCTATGGTGATGGTTCCCAAGTGTCCAGTAAAAAATATGTTTGAAATTCAAAATATGCAAAATCTGCCAGATCGATAATTGTAATTGGTTATAACAATCTTTTTATCGTGTATTAAAAGTCAAATAATCTAAAATTAGTGTAAGAAATGCATAAATAAAAGAGAACTTACAAAGACTACATGGCCATGAGGATATCCTTTAGGAGGGTTTTTGCGAGGAGTGCATAAAGTATGAAGACTCGGTATATTTATACGGAATACTAGTTAATCACTATCCACCATCGGACGGTAAGAGTTAAACATCTACGGCAATCGAACCTGCGTCCTACGGTATCTAGCATATCTCACTAGCACAGGCTTATTAATTCAGTTACCAAAACAACAGTTTGATTAGTTTTATAATTATACTTCACTTGCATATATCATTTTTTTTAACTTATAGTTTAAATATTCATCCAGTTTATATAATATCTCACAGGTCAATGGCATCTAAACTTCTATACTTTGTTCTGTTATCCCAAAAACAATATGTGACTAATAGTGATTTTTGAAAGCAATGTTTATATCACGGGAGAAAATACATTTACTGAGGACCAACAACAGCTGCACAATTATGTGGACGCGTTCTGTGTCACCGTTGGTGTTCTTCTTTCGGAAAACTTTTAAATATCATGCAGCCCCTAAGATGACGTAGTGCTCAATTGTAAACCTGTATTTTTCGTTCTTTTGCTCTGATTTTTTAAATTGCTTTTAAACTTGCTAAAAATACACCAAGAGAGTAATTCGAAAATTGGACGCGGCTTGGTGATTTAGATAAGGCGCGTAGCTTGTTATCTGTTTAAGACGAAATAAAGCGCTTATACTTAATTATAGTTTTGATAATTGTGTCAAACCCGAAAAGGCTATCAACAAAACTTAAGTTATATTTATTTTAAGTATCGCAAAATTCATTAATAAATTAAACGCCATTAATTAAATTAATCTTTACAGTCTACATATTTGCTATTCGGTACCGTAGGTCGCAGGTTCAAATCATATTTCCGCACATGTGTTATAAAAATGATGTATCACGATTTGTCTCATGTTTTGACTCTTCATAAATATTACATTGGGAGGAGATGATTGATTAATCATATCGCCAAACGTGCTATTATTATAATATGAGTAAAATCACTGTTTTTCTTTGGGTTAATGAAAATAGTATTATTTCAGGAAGGCGAGCTAGCGACGCAGGCTGTCGCCCACAGCCTAGCCGGCAAGCTGGCCGCCCTGCAGGATGCGGGCTCCGCGCGCCCCGCCCCGCTAGCGCCGGCCTCCCGTGCCGCCCCAGCCCCGCATCACAAGAGACCAACTACTCTTCGCACCAAAGAAGCGTCCACCATTACAGGTCAGTCTCAAACCTTTTTGAATCTTTATAATGGGACGAAAGCAAAGCTCGTTGCAGATATAGTAAATAATCCAGAATTAATAATAATAATATACGAATGATGAAAATATGCGGGAGAGAGATATATTTTCCGAGGTTACCTCAAACGACATTAAAACCGTGGGCAAAACTTTCTTCTGGGATTACCGTAAAATCTCAATTATAATACGCACCTGTGTATAATACGGATGGTTTATTTTGTGTGAAAACGCACCGGTAGTTAATAAATATATAGAACCAAATACATTTTACATAAAAGAAAACCTTATTGTTTACTGAAAGTAAATCATATTCATCTGACCGCCACGCAGGTTACTACGCAATTGTTAATTCATTGTTTCGCTTAGCCCTCATTTACACTTGTAGTCAATATTTAGTAGTAATAATAGTAGCAATTTTGATAA
>JAGVSQ010008195.1:0-14609 GCA_022683975.1 Rhyacophila evoluta
CTTCAAGAAAATGTATTAAAAAAATAGTTACGATCGCTCTTGAAGTGGTGTAAATTCGGAAATAGCTACCAACAATGATTTATTTCCCATAATATTTCAACTGTCGTAAAATGGACTTCTACCATGTAAATACAATTTAATGGGATAATACAAGATGTTACATAGTGCCGAATATTCAATTGACAAAATGATATGCAATTAGCGAATGAGAACACAAACAGTCCGATTAGATATATTATACAAAAATGAATAAATGTACCACACTAAGAAGATATTTATTATGATAGTAAATCATTTATTTAACACAGTTCGTTGTACGCTTTTAAGAACAACAATTATTGCTGTAAACGATTTCAATATAAGAATCAAATTGATTCTGCCTGTGATGCTGAGGATGCCGACGACACGCTAGTAATGTCAAATGGGTTCACCATTTAAAACTAAATGGCAAGGTGTTTAATTAAAAAATATACTCATACTAGAAATCCTGCGTAACTAACGCGATCATAGAAGCAGGCATTGGCTGATCGTGAGGCTGTTCAGATTCAAAAGCATCTTTTCTTTAAAATATTCTTAATATACGACAAATTATGTGCTTGAAAGTATTTCATTAAAAATATTCGCCTGCGGTACTTTAATTGTATTTACGGCAATTAAGTATTTTCTAGGAGCACCTAGCAACGTTGTTTTTTCAGAATGTTCAGCTACGAAAGTGGATTATATGGATTTTTATAAGGTAAAAACGTATTTTAACAGATTATTAAGTTAAGGGAACCTTGGCGTATGTAATATTTAATATAACACTAATAAAAACGTTTGTCATTGTTTATATATTTAATACTGAAAATAATTATCATTGCGATTGTAGTTATGTATTATGATATTATCATCAATTAGTCTGTTGTTTTAAAAAATGGCTGAATTTTTTTTCAAGTTTATCTTATATATTTAGTATGAAAATAGAACGTATTCTCAATTTATTCGCTTTGGTTTAATAATAAAAAAAACGTCAAAAAGTATCTCAAGTAATTGATAGTACCAGTAGCACTTTTAAACAAGTAATTCGTATATTTCAAAACAGTTTGATAATCTGTGGATTTTTGTTGGTATTATTAGCATCAACATGTTCTAGGGTAGAACTCCATTATACATACATCAGTGTATATTTCGAATATTTGTTAGTGAAATACCAAAACTTTTCGTACTCATGCTATAAATGTTAGGTTTCAATGTCATAACTGACAAGTCATATTTTTCCGTGGAATTTTCCTTTCAATAACAATCGATTGTATACAGCTTCATTCGTCAATTATTATTTTATAAATTGATTCTTAGAAACGAATGGCATAATTCATTCGATAATTTTCTCTTCCTATGAAAGTGCCAGTTAATAGTACAAATGAAGGCACTGATGAGGATATTTTTTCAATTTTTCAGTGTCTATACATTTTTTTATTCTACCGAGGTTTTTAACTGTATTACTCGATTATTATCTTATATTTCAACATCCATTTTTTGCTTCTTCTATGCCACTAACTTTTTTTACCATTTATTTTGTTCAATTTTTAGTTTAACATAAAGTACTTTAAGTATTTTAGTTCCATATTTCTTCTTGATGTGATTCTCTTATACAGGTTTTTATACTTCTTTTTCCCAATCAGCACATGTAGTGTTTTTTTAGTATCCATCGTACAAACGCACAGAATTTAGTTTTAAATAAAAAATAATCATGTAAGTTGGTGTGATAAATAAATTATCGATTGAAGTAAATTGAATTATGTCCATGCAGTGTAACGGAGGTATTTTTCAGAACACGGGCGAGCGAAAGTGAAGCAGTATTACGAATTGTGTAACAGAAATCTATCGGCGCGAAAAATTTAAATTGATTCAAATAACGAACGACGCTTAAAAAAAGAAGAAACAATGTAACAGTGATTTAAAAAAAGAACGATTTCGAAAAAAAAAACACACTCCCGTATATTTAAGATGACGTTATATCGTAATTGTCCGCGATGCAACAGCGTAATTGGTAAATTAACATGCAGTTATTATTGTTAATACGAGATGCTAGATGCACCCTTGTTGATGTCCCGCAACTGACTGGCTCATGCAACGGGCTGCACAGACCTGCATTCGGAGATACCAGGCTAGGCGCAACGTACATCGCGCGGAGGTGGAGTGGTGGGGGAAAATTCGCGGAGGGCGAGGGAGAGTGAGAGGTGAATAGATTCGGCAGAGGCCGCCCACTGTCGGAACAAGAAGATAGTAACGATTTTATTTTTTGGCGTCTTATTTGTTTAGCCTTTCAATTGTCGAGAGATACACGGAATATTACAATATGTATCTGGAATAATATCTTTCCATTTAAATACGGAATACAAATAAGGAAAACACATTATATTCAAACATATAAAAATAAAAAAAGAATCTTTAATTTTGTAGTAAATATAAAACATCTTAATATGTAAGAACCATCTTAATAGGCCACACTTACGATACAGTAATTTTACTACCAATTAAAGTAAACAAATGTAGTATAGCTAATCTTAATAATGATGTCACAGCTGAGTTAAACATAAAAAAATGTAATTTGATCATATAGTTTTGACAATTCTAATTAAATTTTCATTCTGATTTTTGTTTTAAACGTCTCCTAGGTCGAGTATGGAGAGAAGTGTTTGATTGTAATATCCAGTTTCAAATATAATATATTACATTAAAATTGCTGGTATCTGTATCTGAAAAGCAAATGGATGCAACTTTATAAAATTAAATTAATATACAGGATGGCCAAAAATCGTATTTTTAACTGTTGTAACATTCATAAATATTTCTGCAGATCGATGAAAAAAGTATAATATACTTGTATCATAATAGAACTCAATTAATTTTGAAGTAGAAACGAGTAAAGAAAGCAAAACTTATACTCCTTACAGCTTTTTGAATCATAATACATAGTTCTAACGGATCATGGTTGTTATACATCCAAATGCAATTCGATATTTATTTAATCTTTTATGATACAACGTTTTGTTTTTTTTTTACTGATAAACATGATAATTAACTACAAATTATCATCATGAAAGATGTCAAATTTGTGACTTTCATCCATATGCCTCAAGTACAGATTATTTAATTTTTTATACCGTGTTCGCTACCAAGGATAGCCTTCAACCTGTTGTATAATATATTATTACAATTTAGTTTATATAAAATATTTATGAAACATATGATAAACTGCAAACTTAAGTCCAATACATATTTTTATAATAGTCAAAAGTTGATGTACACCTGCATTAGATGTAGTTGGCCAGAACAGGTGAAAGCACACTTAGCGGCGGGGGGAGGCAGTGAGGAGTGGCAGAAAACTGGAAGGGTGACCGGCCGGTCCCGGACGCACGGGACAAAGGATGCGTTCAAATTTATTAATAGCACAACTAAATCCCCAGTACTAAAAAAACTATTTGATCTACTTATAAATATATTTTTTTGTAATAAAGCCGAGTAACAGTATACGAGAAGATTTTATTCAATGGCGAAGTATTGATTTTATCCAAGATGCATGCGTGGTATCAGTGGTCTCGAAGTTCCCAGGCAATTACAGGGCTGTTAATCAATAACGTATTTTATGAACATCTAACTTGCACATAAATGTACTGCGATTACATTGCGCAATCAAAACGTTGTGATGTTTGTTTCAAGTAGGAAAATATTTTAAATGGATATATTATTAATTCAATCTAAAATATAATAAATAATATTTACGGAAATTTTTACACTACCTGTGATAAGTAATCGACTAAAAATATAATGTATATACATAACGCTAAGATTAAAATATATTAATCATTATTCGATATGTATGCTGAGTTACTTAAACTATTTCATACTTTATACTCTTTTTTATTAATTTGTAGTTTTTGTGAGTTTCAAAATTACAAGAAAGATAATATATAATATTATTCATAGCAGTTCTATATTCTTTGCGGATGTACGTTCAAGTTTTAAATTTTCAAGATGCCAATTTGATCCAACCTTGACCGAGACATTGCTCGGAAATGCGGGAGTAAATGAAAAAATAGCACCATCCAACTATACATCCACCGCTAAGTTTTGTTCATAGTACTGGCAATTATATGTATAATATGCTCAATACATGCAAATAACCGATAGATAACATTTAACTCTAGATCTGGGAAGAAAAAATACAATTGAATAATATCATTATAGATCTATTTAAATTTGTACATTTATAAAATATCATGGATTAGTTAGTAATATAATGTATATTCATATACGAATGAATATTTTCAAGTATACTGCTTATGTTAAATTACTATTTATAAGTTCAATTAAAAAAAACATAGATTATCTTACCAGTTACTATATACTTGATGTATTTGGCAATTTTTTTATTGCTAAGTCATTTTCGAGATTAGATATTTATAACGTCGTGAAAAGGTATTATTAATTGAACTAGAATTTAATTGTTGATAATTTATTTTAAGGTGTGATTATAATTGTAAGTTTTTTGGCTATCCACCGATTTCAATTATTTTATTAACATGTAAAATATTAGAGTAATCTAGCAAAATGATTATATTAGTGGTATATTTCAAAGAAGTGTGTGAATTTTCGTATTTTAGTTAAACTTTTCATTTCAAATGTAAAATGAGTGTAAAATATATAATTTATGAAATTCAAGTCGTCATTAGAGAGTAAGTTTAACTGTAAGTTTGTATAAAATGAACTCTCCCTGCTTCCATCATAATATCGAGCGAAAATCGCGCGCATGTCAAGGTTTCGCTAAGTGAACATAGCTCCCCGCCGGCGCTGCACCGCATCCAGGTGCAGCGGCAATAAATCAATAAAGCGCAGTCCCGGAGCTAGCTGAAAGAGGGGACACCCCACACCACGCGCCTACCAACACAGTCAAACTATCCCAACTAATACATCGGCAGCATACACGTGTCGATCTACAAGTGAAGCTGACACAATTTACATGCCCTGTAATTTTCAATTAATGTTATTGCATTGGAGATTTTTGCGATGTTTTGGCAAGGGCTACTGTTTTATCACACCACTGGCATAGATACAAATAAAGAACTCTCACAACTAGCACATTTTTAAAGACCTACATCTTTCTTCTCGATATCTTAGATAAATTAAATATACCATAAGAAACTGCAATCTATTGCGTTTATGTGTAGTGTATTATTATACTTGTAAATTCACAAATGAGTCGTCTAGTTCCTATCTACCAAAAGCGCACTTTTGTAAAATGTTGGCAAATCTATTTTTTTTGTTTGTCACCTTTCTATTAACTTCAAATGTATAAGGCGAAATAGATTATGAACAAGGGCCACACAAAATGACGCCACGGGCTGTGAGTTGGCCAGTCCTATTTTAGAGATTAAAACGTGTGGTATACGAGGTATTTATTGTTTTATCATAAACGCAAATGTATGCTGTGAAAATCTACTTGCATTAGAACGAAATGATTTTTTATATTTCTTTAATTTTCTCCCAGCTATAAATTCAAATACTAATTAATTTATGAAATTTTCTGACGCACAATGTTGTAGTTAATTTTAAGTATACAAATTGGCTTCTTTTATAGCTGTCATGCTTAACTCTGTAGATTAATTGTCATATTTCAAGGTGGTATATTAGTATAGATATTAAAGTAATGTGTTGATTATAAAGCCTTAAGGCAATGATTAGTTCGAGCGCTCCAGAGTGTGCGTGTTTAATATTGTCATCAATTATGCACTTTAATATGGCTTCCAATTATTTTAAATATGCAATATAAACTAAAACTATACGTGTGCTTTTGCATATGTTTTAAATTTTAACACGTGGGTTAAGTTACGTAGACACCTACTTGACCCAATTGAAAATAATTTATTCTTCTATCAACTATTACAGTCATAGCTCATAACTCGGTTAACGAGTGACACATTTTGGAAAGTGACCTAGCGTTCTAAAAAATCAAAATTAAAAAAAAAAACTATACTGTGTGTATTTATGTATCTTATAGAATCTCCTACTTGTTTATGTGGCGAATCGCAGGATGCCAATCACATCCTCTGGAATTGTCCACATATATAAGTTGAAGTTCACGTAATATTAAATATAACAAAGCGAAGCGAACGAACGTAGATTAATGGTGTTGGATAGACGGCAACACGTTGCTATGGCGGCATCTCTATCATGGTGTGCGATTAGAATGCACCAATACCACATCAAATTTTATCTGATTTTTATAGTATTATTTGGCGGCTAATATATTAAAATTAAAGGATATCTGCTACCAAACCGCGTAGGAGGCTACTTTTAAAGAACTCAGAATGTATAAGCAACGAAATTTAGCAGCCGATCAGAATATGAATATATAAATCAGCAAAAAACAGAAAGTTATTTCAAGAAAAATCCGTTTTCCTGACGCAAAAGTAAAGTAAAATTTAGATAAAAATAGTTTCACATTTGTAGAATTATTAAGCAGATATTAATTTCGACTGACACAATGGAACGCAAAATTGTAAACATATTAATAATATGTTTTCAAAGTGACATAATGTAATACTGTAGATATCTTATTGTAAAGATAATCATTCATATCAACTTTATGCGAAACAGTTTGACCACCACAGTATACAATGATTATTGAATTCAAGTCCGGCATTCAAATTTACAAAATATGTATTTTTATGAAGCTATGTTACATGAATCCACGACCATTGGCTTAAAACGATTAATTTAAGAAAATAAATATGACGAATATAATGTAATGAAGAGAATTCAAATAAATGTTTCTTTTCTTTGATCATAGTCCAACAAAAAGAAAATCTTTACAAAACAATTTTCCAGCTATTCTCTATAACGATTTCCATATTTTCCCGTTCTAAAATTATCTCTATCCCAAGTTCTAAGAATTCCACGAGTAAAAATATATTGCTAAAATACAGGAAACAACAATAGCGTATGTGATATAACCTGTTATTGTGTTAGGGGTGGACACAAGGTTATTCCGTATAAATCCCGGGGCATAGCAGAATCTGTTGTGCTCAATGCTCGAGGTAATTCTTGGAAATTTCTACTGCCTAACAACGAGCCTTTGGAGCCCGGGAAAATCAGTTGTTAGGGATGCAACCCTTATGTGATATGCGCAGTTGCATTATCGATTAGAATGCGAAGTAATACGGATTTGGTCGAGTCTATTTTTATAGAAACTAGCTGAAAATTTCAACTATTGATTATGTAATATATGGAAATCTACGCAGTAAATAGAAAGAACTTTTTCTAAAAGTTAGTTTTGAACTAATATTTTTTGCATAGAAAACCCCGTATCTAAATTTTTCAATGATTATTTTTATTTCCAATGTTTTTGAAACCAAATTTTGTACAGGTTTACATGCTATATGGCTCTTATATACAAAACACTTGTTCAAATGATCTCATTTAAATTTTGGCGGAGTGGAATGAGTTCAAATTAAAAATGTATCTGTCATTTTATATAATACTTCTTCTTCTTCCATATACACTCCCTAAGTTGAGCATATGGAAACTACGTGCCGCCTCCAAGAGTCCCTTTCACCATAGAGTATTCTTGCGTCCTCCCAGGTCATAGCTGCATCTCGTAAATCCGCCGAAAACAACATATAGATAGTAATCAGCGGCTTTCCGGGACGCCAACGAGCTGTCCGCTTAAAGAATAGGCAGGTCAGGTTCAGACTCTCTTGAGGCATCCGTAATATGTGGCCGAGCCAGGTCCAGAATCGCAGCTTCACTTTGTCAGTGATAAGTGGCTGTATAGTCCGTTCTCTTATCTTCTCATTTCGAACGAAGTCATACCACCGTATACCCAGAATCCACTGCAGGCACTTGTTCTCAAAGCTTAGAATACGGTTGTTTTGGGTCATTGTTGGGTACCACGTAACACTGACAGAATGGATGTGTTGAACAGGCAACATTTGGTTTTTACTTATTATACAATAAGATACGTATAAAATGTACTAATTTGGAATATAAAGACACTCTAAACTAGTTTGTTAAGCAGTCATTTATATCTGTATATGCGTAAAAATTAAGGTGTATATTCTTGTGATCTATACACACTATCTTTATTACACTACTTTGGTTAGAATATATTAAAATTAATTTTATTCATCCAGTAATTAAATTTATTTTATTACTTGGCTTATACAATATTTTTAGTCTATTATTGACCATTGGTGACAATGTTAATAATTGAAAATAAAACAATTGATATAAAAAAGACAACAGAAATGACGTGTAACATTTTCATGTTGATTCTATTCACCATTTAGGAGAAGTTTTTGTGACGGAAAGACATACACATGTTTGACTATTATTTATATTATGCACATTTCAGGAGTATGTGAGTTTATTGTATTGAAATATTGGATTGGCAAACAAAGTTACAGCAATGAAATACTGGTGGCTAAGTAATAAATAATTGTTTAATTAATCGAAGTAATGGTTAACCCCTTAGTTGCCGAGACTCGTTAGTTTTTTGTGTAGAAATGCGAGATTATACATGATGTAAGAAGAAAATTTTTTTTGGGGAGTCAGTTATCTAGCGACATGTGTAATTTCTTTACAGTCTAATAAAAACTTCTGATATTTTCAATGATGACAATATTTCAATGTCATTTTCGCCAGCGTGACATAAGCTGATATATCGGATTTGGGCAACTAAAGGGTTAATCCAACGTAGCTGTGTCAAAACAGAAAAGATCGTGTTATGCCTTCACGCTCTGTTTAGCACAATGAAGTTGTATGATGGAATTTCGATTTTCATGAAAGTGTTTAATATTACTGCGTTTAATAATAAAATTATACTTTTACTTGTTCAATTATTAAATATAAAAAAATATCACTTATTACTTCAGTTGATACCACACAACGCACATAATTATTATAATATCCTTGTTCTACAAATGGAGTTACAATTTACTTGAAGCCAGTTTGGGGACTAATAATGCCCAATGAAATTAGCCACGGGCGAATCGGGAATTTCAATTTAGAACGTAGGAATAAACGTTTAAAATCCTAGCATAGTTTTAGTTTCATCGGAAGTTTTTTTTATTGATTTGTCTATTCTATAGGCACAGCTTTTACTATTTACTTCTGTTGTTTATATTTAACTTCTTCCATATCATTCCCTAACTGGAGTTATGTAAATCACGTGATCAGGGCCAGCCCTATGGTGTATTGCTGTCACATTGAGCTATTTCGGAACATCTTTTAAGTATAATTTGAAAAAAACATTTAGAAATGAGTTTACTATCTAAAAACGTATCTTACAGTAATGCCAATTACAATAATAAACTCCGCGTGAATTTGACAACCATGTATCTTTGCGTATATGTAATATATATATTGAAACGTCAACAATATTTCATTTATTATTTTCACTTTTTATTTCTTTTGGAAGGTGTTTGATGGCGCCCATAATCATTTGGCGCACCGGGTAATTTCCCGTGTTGCTGGTACCTTGAGCCGGCTCTACACATAGCACCCATTTGATTTAGCGATAATCGCTTTGTATTTATAATAAAAATGTGTTTGTTCTACAAACTTTTCTTCATAGTATTATAGTAGAATTGTATTAAAAATGTCTTTTAATAGTGATGCTCAAAATATTCTATAGAACACAAACCGTAAATGAAAACAGTGTTTACAAATATGAAAAAGCAAAAAGTTAACGAAAAAATGAATAAACAAAAGGAACAAACGTGTGAAGTTTATTCCATTATTGTGCAAATATGCAATTTCACTTTGTATAATGGCTGTTAATATGATGATAGTAAATTCTTATATGAAAGCGATATATAAATTAACATATGGTCTCTCTCATTGTTTAATATAATAGAAAAGTGGTCAGAGCCCAAGGTTTCTTGCATATAAGCTCCACATTTATAAATGAAAACATTCAGCATATGGAGGATACACGTGGAAAGTCATGGGTATATATATCATATGTGAAAATTTATTATTTTTGGATAACATATTATTTGGATTTTTTTGTTTGTTTTAGGGATATTTGAAATAATATGATAGTATAATTTTAATCGTATTAATGCAATGTTGTTGATTATATTATGTGGAAAGATATGTAATTATTAATAATTGAATTTAAAAATTAAATAACTTCGATAAAAAAATATTAAAATTTAATTGTTTTAAACATTAAGAGACTATGTTTATTCTCGTAAATGAAATATGTCCTTAATAAATTGAATGATAATTGAGAAGTTCATGACTTTTTAAAATAGCAAAGAAAAATTATTGATTAATTTGAGTGTGCATTTATATGGTAAAACTCAATTCATAATGCTTGGATATTAACAAAATTACACACGCAAATTATATTTGTCTACAGCTATTTTACTGCTACACCAGTGTCCAGAAAATCTTTTGATAATGGTGTGACATCCAAAAAAACATTAGAAAACAACTAATTTGCAAAATTTAAATCAGTGAAATTGCGTGAGAGCCGAAATAGCTATCGACAGCAGTTTTGTTTGAATTGTAGAATATTAACTTAATTTAAAAAGAGGATTCCATTGATTTGAATGTAAATTGTAATTTAATCAACTGTGTATATATTTTGAACTCTCTTTTTACGCGGTTTTAAAATAACACGGTGCCAGTACAACCAAAAAATAATTTAAATGCAGTAAATCTGAAAATTTGAAATGAAATATTACACAGGCTCTGGATATATAAAGCGATGAAAATGATGTTGTACCAAATGTGCATAAACGGATTCGTCTACTGTCTGGTAGTAAATAATCTTTGTTACGATTTTTAATCTTTAAGCATATATTTTTAGATATCCATTGATTTTTATGCAAGAAAAGTTATCTACTATTATTTTTATTTTGGTATATTTTTTATACGACGTTGTGTGAAACGTATCCACGGTAAAAAGAGAGTTTGGTGTATTTTAAACTCTAGAATTGAAAGATAATTGTTTGTTAAAAATAAATTTAGATTTTAGTTAGTACTGCTGAACGATAGTCCTTGTTGGCATGCTATTGGTCATTGTAATACTGTGGATATCTTCATCGTTATGGTTATGTTTATTGATGTTTTATCACCCTAGTGGAGACAGGTGTATTCTGGCTGGCCACAAATCACACGAAGCGTGTTGCTTAGCGCATTATGCAGTTGTGTGCTAACCGCAGGTCGGTATGCAGTTCTCGGTGCACGATATGTATGTAGGTGCTTATGCAGTACGTATTTCTATCGACAGAATGTGGAGTAAACGCGGTCGCCATCTTGTACTGTAGCATGCAATAAAACAAATTACATTAGCGAAAGTGAGGCAAGAGCAGGTTGCAAATGATAGGGTTACCATGAGTATTGTACACAAAGTTGTACAAAAATATCGTTTATTATGATACATTATCACATAATCTTCCCCATAATATTTCAGAGTAAGCTGTATTTATAATTGTTGTTTAAGATATAAATTTTTTTTTTAACTTTTTCACATAAATTGTCTCCCTTCATTGAATTCATTATATGAACTTCTAAATGCAATCCTTATATTCACCAAGTATAATTATCAGAAATGATAAGAGTGCCCGAAGTTCCAGTAAAACCTGGCAGGGTAGGTGGGACGCGTCGACTAAAGGCAGGCACACATACATGCTAGTTCCTAATATTAAATGGCGCATGGAGATAACCAAGCTGACTCCAGAAATATTCAGTAGCCTAATTTATTACAGGCCACGGTGGTTTTGCCGCTAAGTTATCTCAGTTTGGTCTTGTTAAACAACCAATATGTCCTTGTGGCTGTCCAGAATAGGGATACTAATCATATTCTGTGGGAATGTCCAAGAATGTATACGAAGAGGGAAGAGTTACTCTAGTCGGTTCAACCAGCTGTTGGGCCCATCGGGCCATCCGACTTGGTTGCCACAAGGGCGAATTTCATTGCTTTCATAAAAATTGCGGCGCCATTCGGCGAGCGTGATGATCTCTTCACATAAATTGCTTGAACAAATAAGTCGCAGCATCAATGAAGATAAGGCACCTCCTTCACGCATTTTAGATAAGCTAGACGACCCTGCCGGTCTTCTTCTCTCTGGGTTGTCTAATAAGACAATAGTATTTAACTTAATATTTTCACACTATGTATATCTATATACTCCACTTTGTGAGTGAACCTATAAAAAAACATATCGCCAATATATCTTACAGAATACAAATATTATTTATCTCGTTGAATTGATATATTTTTCCGTCACCTATCTATGTAAACTATTGGAAGTCTATTGCATTAACAATATTGTGACTATGTATTTCAATGATAAAATATTTTTTTATAATATGGTATACTATGAACTTGGTTATGATTTTATAATTTAGATAATGTAGATTATAGTTTGTTGTAGTGCAACATTTAATATAATTAATTAAATGGTATAACTGATTGACAAACGATGATATAATTTATTTTATCATTTACC
The DNA here is from genome assembly GCA_022683975.1 of Rhyacophila evoluta. NCBI lineage: Eukaryota > Metazoa > Arthropoda > Insecta > Trichoptera > Rhyacophilidae > Rhyacophila > Rhyacophila evoluta. The sequence continues at coordinate 12,507 of JAGVSQ010008195.1, forward strand.
ATAAATTCGAGTTAAGTTTTGGATGTAATCTGATTTGTCATATGCCACGTTTCGTTATTTTATTTATACGCATCCCTTAGTCTTAATTACCATCAATCTTAATACTAGACAGATATAAAAGAGTGATGTCATAGATATATAAAAAATATATTCATCAATGCTTTATACACTGTTAATAGCACAATCGAATTAATTATTTAGATTTAGGTGCCCTAATTTCGACAGACATTTCCTTCGCATTTTTTCAAGCCATTATTCGGGTCACATCGTCTCTTGCAAAATAAACTAAGGGCGGCATTTGAGCTTAATACAATAATTAAATACATGATATCATTACCCATCATTTAAGGCATATCAACAAAGTGTGTATAACGTTTGCAATAATGGCTTTTACACTTACAAAGAATTTGGCATTTAATGCGTGATTTTAGAATGTTTTACATAATTTTCACAACTTATTCTAAATAACAAGTGACACAAAAATGTGAAATATAATTGGTGGAAAGAATTTAATACGTTGATTAAGGTACTGTATAATTCATAGAAATACATTGTACAATTTTAGCTATTTTGGTTTGATTGCGGAGTATACACAGATCTCTAGTTGCCTTCGTTGTATTTTGCGAGTGGTTTTATGTTTGATCAACCTTCACGTCCTGTATTTGAACACACATCAAAAACACGTTTATTTTTATGCAACTACAGAAATCGAACCCGCAATCTCCGGTACTGAGCTGCTTATAAATGTGCGTGTTGGCTTATTAAATGTGTTTCATGTTTAGTAATAAGATGCGTTTTTGAAATCGAATTTAAATTTCTTTGGATAATGGGAAATGACAAAATAGAACAATTAATTGTGTTGGATTTACACAGTGTGAATATGTCAGCTCTGTGGTGTAAATGGAGTATATGGATCTTCACAATGTGTAAACATGTTATTTATCACGATAATTCGTTGTCAGACAATTGCTCAACCTAATGGGCATCCATTCCTGCATTTTCAGATTTTTTTAAATCCAGCAGATGTGGAAATCAAACTTGCCCTCTCTGGATGCAAGGCGCACACGATTACCTTTACACTATATATAGCCATGTTCGCTGCCAAAGTGGAGAATATGGATCCACACAGTGTGAAAAAATCCACTCCGAACGTGGAGTATATGGATCTCCACAATGTGAAGACGTCTTGTCAGATTATTTTTCACGGGAATCGTTAGTCAAACAATTACTCAACCTAATAGTCATCCAGTCCTGCATTTTCAGATTTTTAAAATCCGACCAGATGGAGAATCGAGCCCGCATTCCCCGGATTGCTAGGCGCGCACGCTACCAACTACGCTAACCGGGAAGACACTACTGAGGAATTACTTCTAATAGTAACAATTAAGGTCAGGTTATTTATTTATTTTATTATTCATTGGTTTTAATGGACTTTGTTGAACAACATGATTCGCATAACGGAACTTTGTAGTTAAGATATCGATGGCTTAATCTGCAAACCAGCTAATTATATTTGTGTAAAATGTTCTCATCAAATTTACGACCATGGCTGGAGTTTATATGCAATGTAGGTCGGATAATAGAATATTATGTATAATAATCGGATAATTGGAAATCGTCAAGTAATTTTTAGTAAAATATGTCTAAGCAGGTCGTTCGTTCGGCACTGCAGTCATTATCATGCAGCTTGATTCAAAACAATTGATTGTGTTGGCATACAAATGGCGTGGAATTGCAGACGCGGTCCAAATAATCTGAGATACAAGCGTTTGTGCTACTAGCGGTATTGCGGTCTCGAAATTCGTCCTAGGTTCGACCCTAGGACCAGATAAGAGATGCCAAATAAAATAAATTCAATAATATTATTGTGGGTATCTGTTATTCCGCCCACGTGCGGTGGCTTATTCTTAGCTCATATCTTGATATTTCCTTTTCTAGAATGATCTGTATGCAATCTAAAGTTTCAGCATATCGACTGCGAAAAGAAAAAAGGACGTAACCCACATTAAAATTTATTTACATGAGGGACAAAAAACGTTTATTTAATGATTAATATTTTCGACTGATGGTGCTTGATGTAAATTGATTTTAAATTCTAAATTA
>JAGVSQ010008196.1:0-14608 GCA_022683975.1 Rhyacophila evoluta
TAATTAAGTCTAATTGTTATAGACTTCCTTGTATCAACGCGCGAATTGAAATCATGAATTTTAAATTAATGACTTTTCATCTTAGATAATTCAAAATGAGTTGTGGCAATATAACATGTCATCGAAAATATTGCAGGAATCTTGATTTTTTTGTTAAGTCACTTTGTAAAGTATAATTTAATTTTTTGCTATCTCTTGTATTATTGACACGTTTTTACATTAACACATAATTTGTACATGTTTTATAAACATGTGTGTTGACGCAAAAATATACAAATAATACAAGAGATTCCAAAAAACAGGACAATAGTTTACAAAGTGGCTTAAACCAAAAAATTTAAATACATGTTCCTGCAATATTGATGATGATATAATATGAATATAGCGCAGCACAGAAATGCAATTTTTTTATGAGGGACAAAATCACTTATCATAATTGTTATTTCGCTTATAGCACATATATAGTCAAGTTAATACATACCTGCACTAAAATATGTAAAGAAGAAAATATAAATAGAATGTTAAAAAAAGTTATGTCATGCATTAAATTATTATAACACCCAGGCGCATGTTCTTGTGAATTTTTGCACGCACATCAATATGTATTGAATGCAGAGCATGAGTCTAGTATGTTGTAAAATGGTCATCAAGCAATCATCGTAAAAATAAATTTAATAAATATTTTTCATATTCACAGACATTTTCAACTGGTGACAGATTGCTGAAATTGCAAGCTTTTAAACAAATTTGTTTTCAATTAAAAATGATTTTGTGGACAAGCAATGATATTGGTAAAATTAATAAACTCAAAACTATTTAAATTTGTAAACATCCACAGGGATCATTGCTGAGGAACCGGATTTTGCCTTCAAACATTTCCAAACTGCACAAGGATGTAAATTCTGTGATACTTCGTAAAATAATGATCTATATGCAAGTAAAATTAGATACCGTCAGTCAATTAAATTAATATTAGTAGCATAGTTTTTACAATAAATATGAAACTGTATTGTTATTATGATGTAACATATTGTCATTAGAGCATTAAAATAAATGGTTTGAAAACCTGGAGATAAAAAATTGCAAACACATAAGCAATGACATAATTCCAGTCTTTTTATATAAAATTCTATATCAGCATTCTGATTGTTGTGCAGGTTGTTAAAAATCGCTTAGCGCTTAGATGGCCAATTTTTTGGCCGTTCACTACATAAAAATCAGAAAAAAACATCGCAAAATGCAAGGCTCATGAATGGCAAATGTGTTATGCAGTGCAGTTACAAATAATCCTCATGAAAGGTCAAGTTACATTTTCGTATTATGAAGATCAATATGTTCAACACTGCTGCAGTAAAAAAAACAGGCATAAAAACATTCCACAGGTGCTTAGAATGCACTATGGTATTTGTCAATTGTAAATTTTAAAAATATTTACCCTTGATATGGCCTGTCTATTCGGTAGACTGATATTATCGCTTCTTCTCATTTCAAGTGCAAAAATTCTCTGATAAATACCATGCGGCCCATTCAAATTTTGATTAAACTTTCTTAACTCCTCGATATTAAGTGAACCACCAGAACTACTGAATAACTTTTCGAGCTCTTTTGTTGAATTTCTTGCCTGGATAAAAAAATCATTACCGACATGAAGTACATGATTTGTACATAAATATATAATTTTCTAGTAGAAGTATTTTGTTTAAACCAATCACAAGTATAATATAAATTGAAATTGAACAAGAATTTCATAGAATATTGAATCAGTAATTACCATACTAGATGTTATTAAATTTACAGTCAAACAATTTATAAGCAATAGAGACGTTAAAAATTGAAAATAACTTACCATTTCAATAACATGTAAAATATTGTGTGGACCAAAATTTATGAAGGATATATCCCCATATGTCTCAAACGTTACATTCCGATTGTATCCCGCTTTAATGGACAGATGCCCTTTTTGCGAAACGAATCGAGGACCATTTATGGCATCGGATTTAACCCCATTACCAAAAATAATTACGAACAAAATAAATATCACGTTAAATACTAATTTACAAAATAAAGACATTTTTATTTTACGTGTTATTAAAAAAAATACACTTCATTACAACATTTTTATTTATTCAATAAACTCTTTGGGTCTATCTGAAGGAATGACAGAGGTTGGGATGTCAATTGTTCAACACAATTTATTTAGTGGGCGTCATAAATACGCCCATTTTGATAAATTTACATCCATATTAAATTTCATATTTTTTTCTAGATATCGCATCCACAAATGAACCATAGCCATGTGTAATTTTGTAACTGCCTGCTCATATTTATTCCTGTAATTATCGAACATGTTCAACTGGCTTTTCCTGCATTTTCTCTCTTCAAATTGTACAAAAGAATTTTACTCTAGCATAGAGTGCATGGACTGGCACAATTTGGAAGTGAATTAAAACACATTTTTTTAATGAGAATTTATCCCAACATCACCATATTCTACATTTTAAATACACAATATAAACATGTAGATTGCTTATGCAGCCACATGACTTGAATGCACAACCTACAATTCCGCGCAATTAGCAAGCAACTGTGACTTTCCATATTGAAGTTTTAATTATTATTTATAGTTATTTTGATTTAAGTTCTGAATTGTTCCATAAACTTCTTTTTTCTTACCAAATAGTGTTAGTAGTACATACATTTCACAGTGAAATTGTTCCACCACTAACGTTAGATCTCCGATGATAGTCCTTGAGTTATCATATCCTAACCAATATCTCATTAGTCTGTCGACATTTGATAATACATTATATTTTTCTATAAAACCCATATAATCTAAATAGCTTCGCTAAAGAAAAATATAAAAGCTTGAAACTATGAAATTTGTATGTTTCTTTAGGTTGAGACTAGTTATCAATTGACCCAAAACTCTTATCAAAAATGATTGATTGAATATTGAATACTCTCACAATCTATTTATTGCTAGCGGGATCATCAGGTAATTTGTATTTTCGTTTTGATTTACAAGTACTCAATTTGCATTGAGCTCAATTCCACATTACTATTCAATATCGTATCTATAACTTGGCTTTTCTTCAATTTTTTTAAGGACTAATGAGAATTTAAAATAACCATGTATTTCACTCAAGATAATCTGATCATCCTATTACAATCCCTTTAGACATTATCATGCTTGTGAAGGTTTCCCATAGCATTTGTGTAGAAAGATTTTGATGTAATGAATGAATCAAACAAAATCATGGATCAAAACAATATGGAAAAACATAAGATGCAGTTGTAAGATATAATCGCCAAATCAACAAAATGCCAATCAATAACATCATCTGATACTCCTTGATAGAAATTAATTTAAGAACAAAACTATTGAAATTTGTAAATATTCACATAGATTAATTAATAGCAATCTGAGTTTTGCCTTTTCATTTTTCACATCTTCAGGTTGTATGTGCACACAGTTGTTATGCAAGTATACATCCAACAAAAAAAAATGTTTAAACCACCCTAATTTAAAAATGTAACAAATCGCCGGTCACAGATAATCATCAAAATGGATGTTTACAAACTTCATATGGTTTTGAGTGAAACTCGCAAATCAGTTCCTGAAATATATTTAAGACGCAGTCACAAGTGCAATTTTTGTTTCCGTTTAATTTGGAATAGTTAAAATTACTGTATATTATTAATGACAAAAAAAATTATAATGATGGTTTAAATATTTAAGAACAGTATTTATGGGTATTTAATTACTGTTAATATTGAAAAACTTATTTCTATTGACTATACGCTATGAAGGTAAACTCCGTTATTAAGGTGAAACTGTAAACTGAATTAAAGAGCAGATAATAATAAAAAAACGTATTTAGTAAAATAATCAGTTTAATGACATATATTTTTATTATTTAGACATGAATTCATACATTAAATGTACGTACATACATACAATGGTGTAGTGGAGACGGAACAGTTTGATACAATGTTTTCGTACTTTTATTTTAAATCATTGTTTACTGACACTCGAAATATAAACTGACATTATTTCACACCAAGAGACCATTTGAAATTGTATTGATCCAAGTATAAGAAAAAACATTAAATTTTATCAATTGCATATTTTAAAAAACTGTTGAAATTACATTCATATCATAATATAAATATTAATTTGTAATTGAGAAACTTTAAAAATAAATTTATGTGATGATTTGACAAAGTGTATTTATCTTTTTTATGACATTTCACTATCACATCTGGCAATAGAATATCAATAGGGTGATTGATAAAAATGGCAATTTGATTATTTTAGATGAAATACAAAAAAAAAAGGTTTGAAACAGATTGAATGGTAGCTTTAATGTCAAACAGCATTATAGAAAAAATGTGAGTTATATCATATATTAGTATAATAAATAATCCAGAAATTATGTGAGTCATTATATTTTATTCACCCTAATGAAATATAACCTTATATTGAGGTATATATATATACGATCATAAAATCAAAAAAAATATATACAATCATAGCATAAATATAAAATTTTGATTCAATAATGCAATGCTGACGGCGATAAAAATTGTTTTTAACATCCATTGCTAATTTCCCAAATTAAAAACACACTACACCACTGCATACATGATAAATATAACATGACAGAAATCCCCAGACTACAGAATACAAGCATTATGCAAATAATACAATTTGCAGTTCAACACATAATTAAATCTGTGCCTTACCTATATACTGAAATTCAATTTTCAGATTCTACAGACATCTAATATGAAATTCTAATCAAACAATTAACTAAATACTTAGAAACTTATCAAAAAAAGTTACATGTATGATACGGTATCGATAAACTTTTTCGATGTTTGAATGTTTTGTATACCACCGAGAAGACAATATACTCTTAGTTATAGTATTCCGATACCGATTCTGCTTGTTTCACGGTCAAAAGAAGTCATGCAATAACTTAATTTGGTAAAATTGTGCAATCTCTCATTATGAAAAATGAAATTGGTTATATTGGTTGAAATCATTAAAAACACGAAACAAATCAATTTTGGCGAGTCAGATGATATTAATCAATACTCTAATCCATATTTTATAATATTCAGCTATATTGTAAAAAAATGTGATTTACTTCATTTTATTTGCTAGAGTGGATATATTGATTCTATAAATATGTTTATATTTTCAACATGGCAACTTACGGCGCAGCCAGGATGTTCAAGAAAAATACATTAGTTAATTGTTTGATGAAAGAAAACTATGTAAATAAAAATTGTAATAAACGTCACTTCAATTTTGCGAAATCAGTGATATACATGTTTGTGAGCAAATCTAAATTTTAGTAAACTGTTTTACGGTAGGTGCAATAAAAATTTCCACAAAAAATATAATTTAATAATTAAATTAGGATTTCAAGATCAGAGGTAAAATTTTGAAAACTTCGCAGACTATTTGGTAATCTAGAACATCTATTATTCTAATTTCTAGGGGATTGTTTACGAGATTTATTTTACGGAATTACTTGAATTTAGTCTGGAGAAAGTGATTTTTATGAAATAAAAAGAAAGATACTTTATGCACTCAGTGCACACCTACGCTATTTAATAAACATGTAATATCACAAGATATATGCAACCCATCAATAGATCACACCATAAAACTATCATTTTAAAACAATAACAGAGATGTCTAGTGTCAAAATCATCATTTCACCTTATTCACTATTCTCCGTCTCATCCAGTCGGACGGTAAATTCACTCTAGACAACTTTTATCTATCTCTAGACCAACAACTATCACTGGCCCCATACAGCACTGTATTGAAAAGTCATAATGGCCATATTAGTGCTTGACCAATCCCTGTAAACCAACCGCCATTATAAGCTGCGTCATCAATACTCCTATAAAAATCTCCCACCATTTGCTATGACAATACTCAATTCTTTTCACGCAATGATGGCTATATTATACACCGACCCCAGAAGTGCTATGTTTAAATCTTGTTTTATTACACACCAAATCTATTAGAAGATATTCTATTGTATTAGTGAACGCATACATAAGAAAATAATATTTAGGCACACCAATAACGATAAGTACAGTACAATAATAGGTATACTCAAAGTCAATCTTACTGAGACTCGCATGAACAGCATTTCCAGACACATTTTTACTTGCTAGTGAGTGAAAATGCTGTGCATTAAACTCTCGGTAAAATTGATGGTGGACATGTGATACATGAATGCTAGAGGGTTTTTTTTTCAAATTCTATTTTAGGAATGTTTTAGTGACATTTTCTGACTAAATAATTCAACATTTGGCTTCTATAAGTATTATAATATATTTATCAACTAAAACTTATTTAAAATGTATATATTTGCAAATCAAATTTTGTTCTATGTGCTTAATATTAAATTAATCACAAAAAATATCATGACATTTCGAAATTAACACCCAATTTATAATATTTTTTTCTCTTTTGCAAATTTAAATAGCTTATAACTACAGCAATTTCAAATGGTAGGTAACTTTATATTAAATACATTTAGCAATTACACAACATTAATTATCAACATTCCAGGGAAATTTCCCATAATAGACATTTTGTATGTTACAAATGTGGTATAATATTTTCAATACACCATTTATAACTATTATAAAAACTTAATTATTTTACGCTAGGGTATGACACCCAAAAAATTTAAGCAGAATACAGCATTTCCTTTTTAAAAAAATAAGCCGCAAATAATACTGCTCAATAGATACATTTGTTGCAAAATCTATTTAAGAGATTCAATTATCATAAAAAATACAGTTGGATTGGTTTCTTGATTAATTTCCATTCATCATCCTACCAAAAACTTAAATATTTCAAAACGGCAGATCACCAATTAAAATCTCAAGGCGGAGCTTTTAAACAACCGCAATGTGCACATATTTCTAAGCAGATCATTTTTAACCATTTAATCATAACTTCATATCCACGTGCTAAGCCCAAACGTGTACTGTTTCTAATGCAATATTTGATCAAGTAACATATATTTTATAAGAGTGCTAGATGCTCACTAAGTAGCAATGAGTAGTGTGTTTCTTTGTAATATTTATAATTCGGAATGAATATACACATCAAAATTTTAGCACAAAAGCTATGATCCCTTTTCACTTTTAGGGCAATCAAATCTTTAATGAAATTGAATTATTTATGGTATGCAAAATAATAATATGTGACAAATTATGTATCTAAAATATAAAACACCAAATTCCACCAATGCTTTTTGGTATAGTCCTAAATTCTAGTGAGCCTTTAAGCCCTGATATAATAGCAACCTTATAAGACGCAATAATAAATCTTAATATTATATCTGCTATGTTGGCAGAACATGTTACTTGACGAATTGATAGTTCCTGTATTACAAATATTCTTTCTCAATTTCTTCATATACAAGTCCACAACCATGACTGTACATTAAAGTATCAGTTAGAAGATCATTTAAGAATTACATAATTCTTCTTATGAAAAGTTTGGATGTAAAATAATCACACCTTATCGCTCAAATATTGAGAATGCGGAACTCCGTAGTATGAGAGTGCCTTGAGAAACAATTTTTGTGAAAATCATTGGTGAGTCACTTAAAATTGATTAAATACATTTCTTTAAATGTAATGATATTTCCGGAAAAAACTGCTATTTCAAATCAAACTATTTCTCTTTCACATTTAGGTGTTCATCAATCGGTTTTCGACATACAGCAAAACTCATAAAATAAGTACAATTTATTAATTTATGCCTACATCTATATATTTACTTATTTATATATGTAAAGGACATCCTACTTTTGCATTATAATCCATTAAGAGGGTGGTGTAACAGTTTAATTTGAGCAAAAAAAATTTATCTAAAATATAGTCATATAAAATATTTACTGAGAAGAAATGTGACAGTTTTACAAGTTAGCAATCAATTTTGGAAATAGTGTCATTAAAATTGAATTGTTCGACAGGCTAATAATGAAGTTTTTTAATTAAGATTTATATCTTAAAGGGTATTTTGAAATTTAAAAATTATAATTTGAACACCTCCCACCCTACTCATACATTTTTTTTTTCAAAATTAGGATATCCATCAAACATGACAGCTCTTAGATTCTGAGAAAATACCATAATTACTATAATAACATACGACTAATACATGGCAAAACAATATACGTCTCAAAATTTTAATTCTATGGTGAAATATATTCATTATTTCCGCAATCCTTCCACTATTTCAATATTCATGTATCCACTGCTTATTGATACATTTATAATATACTACAGAGAATAGTAAAATTGCAATTCAGTTCAATAGGAATGAAAAAAATCATTATCCCATTTTGCATCATTATAAAATATTCCCCTCAAAATTTCAACATCTATATTCATTTTTGATATATAGCATGAACATAGCCGCAACAAAAAATGTACTCTACGCATATACAGTAGAGCCTTGATATAACGGACTTCGATATAACGAACAAAATATCCGTAAAGAAGTGAAAGTGCAAACATTAGAAAATGGTTAGAAGAATTTGTTTAATGACCAAGATGCAGATGTAGATTTAGAAGGATAAAAAGTTCCTGTTTTCTGTAGGACAATACTGAATAGTGCTGGAAAACTAGCTGAAGAAAATGTTCTACAATTGTTAGAAGCAAATAAGGGCTACCCTGGGTATCAACCACACCATGACACCATTATAAAAGAACGGCGGACTTGAAAAGTACAAGCAAAACTTGATTCTTTTCTTGAAACTTTAAGGGCCTTGAATGGTGCCGTAAAAAATACATTTGATAAACCTACTTCTACATAACAGACACCCCCTCACCCGTATTAGTCCGTTATGTAAAGTTTCTACTGTAGTTCATTATTAAATGGACATAGGAATAAATAATGTACATAAATATTTATCAAGAAAATATTCATGATTTTATTTTAATTCAATAAAAACCAATTGAAGTATTATTAGCTATTTGCTGCCTATGCCATTAATTTGATATGAAATTTTATTGTAATAATGTAGGTTTAAATTTTTAAGTACACATAGGCCAAATTATAATTGTGTAATGCACTATAAAACCAGTTTTCTTTATATTAGTTACTATCGATTGCATATAACATTTTATGAAAGATATGAAATATTTTTGATCAATCAATACCAATAATCAATAAGGTTTATAAAATGAAAAATTTGTAAAAATAAATCACACTGGATTTAAGAATTTAAAAAAAAAATATTTTGAAAAACAATTCTTTTTTGTTACGCACAATATTATGAGATAACTAAAAACAGTGGAGTTCATTATAAATCTATCAGAATAGAAATATTATTACTTACTGTAAATTTCTTCAAAGAATTTCTTTCATAGCGTAATTAATCTAACTCCATAACTAGGCATGCAGTTTGAAGAAAAATTAAACAAATATACCTGATAATATGCAAATCAAATATTTATTCTGAAACTTAATTGCAACAGACGAATATTTCCTCAATGATAAAATTGAGAATGATGTAAATAAAAATGTTTGGCAAATTACTCATCATCTAAATCAATCGAAACTGTGAAAAATCATAATTGATAATTTGATCCTAAATAAATAACAGCCTAATTAGTGTAAAAAAATATGTCTAGAATACATCATTTATTTTTGTATGAATAAAAATAAATCTTTGCAATTAGAGAAATGTAAATTCTTGTACCTTAAATGCTTCTCAACATTAAATGCTTTTCTCAGTCTTTTTTATTACTCTCTTCGTTTTTTTCTGTTGCAGGGGTTGGAACAGCTTTTTGCACAATGTCGGTCTTTGCCATCTTTGAAGTTGTTGCTTTTCCTTTTCGTTTTGAAATGGCACGACGTTTACGCTTCTTTGCACCACTACGCAGTCGGGGTAGTGCAGGCTCACTGTAAAGTAGTTTAAAAAAAATCCTTACTGTGGGATTATATTCTCATTGAGGTGCAGCAATTTTTTACAGAATTATCAAATTTACAATAATAGACTAAACACATTTGCAGGATTTTTGAATACTTTCGTTAATGGCAACATTTCTTCTCTGTTATTATATGAAGAAATCGACTAAAACGCATAATATGTCTTCCATGCAAATCAAAACAAAATTTTAATTGTAAATCTATTGTAAGAAACATATTAATGCAAGCATTTAATCTTCTGTGGTTTTGAAATACTTATAAATCTCAATGAATACCATAAATAATATCATATTATAATATGATAGAAAAAAACCCAGGCAACATTAAATACTGTACATACTGTTCGGCTGTTTGCAGCTCTGGAACAACCTCTGGTAATTCTTCAGATGGTAGAGTGTCAGTTATTTCAATATACATAACGTCGTCGTGTGATGGCCACGTTTTCTGACGAGGGTTCTTTTTTTCTGTTTTGTAGGACCAGGTGACCTTATTGCCTCCTGAGTTGATCTTCTCTTGCCTGTCTTTCAGTTTCTTCAGCAGATTCTGTTCCTTCAAGCGCTGAATATCCCATCTGTAAATGATTAAATAAGCGAGTGATTTTACTGATTTTAGTCGTTATACACACCAAGGCAAACACTGTTGAAATAGCATAGTATGTCCGTCATTATTTTATAAATAAATTGACAGTTGAATACCAGAATCTTACCATCATATAGCATATTGATTGAATTTAAAAAGAATAAAAATACTGAGAAAAAATCAAGTGAACCGAATATGTTTTTAATAATTTTAATAATAATAATAACAATTTATACAGAGCTCATTCACTTCTCTCAATACAATTAATCAATAACAGTTTCTGTATTATTTAATTATGCCATTAAGTGACATAAAAGATTTGCAATATTTATTTCTATTGAAGGATGGTATTACAGGTAGTCCTCGACTTATGACGATTCAGACTTATGACGAAAAAAATAAATAGCATTTTATCAAAAAAAGCGAGAGAAAACATTTAAGCTATTTCTCAAAAATGTTTTATTGAACAACAGGACACTGTGATCACTTTTTTTAAACGTCTTTCCTTCCCAATGATATAAACTGAGCTGATATTGTATTTCATTTTATAATTTATCTCTGTAAATATACTTAATGTAAGGTTCATATTTTAGGTATTTATCCATAATACATTTATTTGTTGGATGAAAAAGTAAATAAGTATTAATCAGACACAACCAAAATAAATGTGTGTTGTGTATTTTGATACGACTATTATTGCAAAAACAAATACTTATTTGTACATACTTTCATGCATCGTAAGGCGACGATTATATACGCATATTACAGTTTTGTATGAAATTTGACTTACGACCAAGATGTTGAAATGTATCTCCATTGTATGTCGTGGAATATCTGTATTTCTATCATAAAATACATTAATTTAAAATAATAATTTAGTAATTGTTGCACATAGCAAAATACTATATTATTTCACATTTTTAGAAATTATTTTTTCCTCACCTTTATGAAACCAAATTTGTGAAAGGCATTCCGATATATCATGCTTTTTTCTAAAAAGAATTTATATGACCATAAAAATTGTTAATTTTTTCCATATAATTTCTTTTTTTGTAAGAAAAGCTAAATTACAATCCAGCTAATAAATATTCTTCACTTCGCCTTACCTTTTGATTCGTTTTTCTTCTAATTCCATTTTTAAATGGCGTTTGGCATACATGTAATCTTCCACATTCTCTACAGGTTCAGAAGAATAAGCACCATCCGTAACTTCAACAATACGCCATTTTGGGACCTACAATCATTTGGCATGTGAAAAATTTCATGAAATAATCTTGCAAGGGAATTTCACAACCACATGAAATATTTAAACCAGTATGACCCTCTTTTAGGTTGGTTAAATTTAAAAAAAAAACCATTCTCATATACGCCTACCCCAAAAGGACAATAATGATTTAAAATTTATTAGAATAACAAATGTTCATTGAATTAATTTTGAAAAACTAATTGTTACTTACCTCCAAGTTCGGTCTTTGAACATTTAAAGAAAAGTTCAAATTATTATTCCATGCTGCTGACGTGCTTGGTCCACTTTCATCGCCGTCATTTGAATAGCAAGAGTTGGGAGTAATTAATGGAAGTGGTTTAGTTACTGCAGCAGCTGCGGTAGGTTTCTTTTGGTCATTTGCCCATGAAAATTTCGCAGTCGGATCTGTTCTAGAGCGAGTCACAATTGTGGTATTTGTGCTCTGGGCTCGTTTCCTGGGTGCACACTTATCTTGATTGGCATTTCTCTTTAAATTTTTTAAACTTGTTTCCGGGGACTTCGCTGGAGTATCCACCTGAAACAGATAAGCAAATATCAAAAAACACAATATATATATCACCTCCTCTCACATCATTGCGGACATGGTGAAGATATACATAATTAAAGAGATATAGTGACTCACCATAAAGTCTTTGTTCACAGATGTATTCAGCACGGGGTTGTTAAGTGTTTGATTCTTTTCGGGACTCTCATGATGGTCTGGCACATACAGCGGGTAAGTTGGTGAAATACTGCTGGAGTCCATGTCGAACGGTTTTACCGACTCTGGCTGAAATCGTGAGCCAATTAAACTAGATTCTCCATAAGAGAAATCTCTGCAGCTCGTCTCAATGTTCCTTTGTCCAATGGATTTGGATTTAAAACTGTCAAAGTCAGCCAATGGACGATCCAAACTCTCTAGAGCATCTCTTGGTTTCGGTGCTGGTGAATCAGGTTGGGTTGAGAGTGCAGGATACTTAGTATTGTTATTATCATTTTTTTCATTACTTGTATGTGGTCTTTTAAGGTTGTACGGCCTGGTGTACTTTCTATATGGATCATCATGTTCTTCATCTTCATCATCTTCGTATTGATATTCCATCGATATGGCATCAGGATCAGGTTGAGTCGTAGATTCACATAATTCTCCAAAATCGTCATTGCCTGTTTCCAAATGGCCCCATTCAAAATCAGCTTCAGTAATAGTTTGTTTCTTAAAGCTAACATGCTTCTTTTTTGGAATATCATCTTTTGATAGAAAATCAAATATCTTATCATCCACACGTTTGCGTTCGGCTGGCAATGTCAAACCAAAATACTTGTTGGTATATTTTCTGCTAACATAGGAAGTTTTACGCAGTTCTTCTGATTTGGGTGTCGGTATGGATGTATTAGATGCATCGATACAACTCTCTTTTGGGACCTGATCCTGCAAATAATCAAATATTTTTACTTGTGGGGGTCCCGGCGGTGGTGTTGGGACTTTTTTGGGACTTAATTCACAGTTATCTTTAGATGAATTCAGGTAATGGTCGTTGCTGTGATTTTTTGCCAAGAAATAGTTGTACGCCTTTTCTTTAAAAGATCTCTCTGCGTTAAAAGATTCTGCCGTATTATGGGGTGTGATATAATCCATATCGTACACTTTAGATTTTGATGAATCGTTAAGTTTCCTGACTCCTGTAGACTTAACTTTCGTGCAATCAATATCCGCTTGAGCATCATATTTATAAACACCAAGCAATGAACTGAAATTATCAGCAGGTGGATTCTTATCCGATGAATTTAGTCTTGAACTTTCATCCGTTGTTTTAATCTTTGTACTTAACAGACCAGTTGGAGTGGGCAATTCAGATTCAGTCTCTTTTCGTATCCGGGATTTGCAGTAACTTTTGGATGCTCCTGCTTCTCGAATTGCATTGTCCCAAATGTTTTGAGGGGGGGTAGTAGCTGAAGTTTGTCCTTTGGGCTTCGTTGCTGAGATAGTTGGATTGTTTTTAATCGGCTGATTCTTCTTGAATAATTCATTTTTGCCATCTTTCTTCTTTTTATTGTAAGAATACAACATCTTTGTGGGTGGATTATTTGCTCTGGAAGCTTCAACTATATAAACAGAAAATAGCATTTTACACATCACATTTTTTGAGGCAACAATAATTGTGTTTTAGTAGAACATTCATTACTGCACCCTGACATCAGACAAATACATTATTCACTTTTTTGATGTTTTCATTTACAAACTTATTCCCGTCAGTTAAATGGTTCATATGATAATCACTTACATTGATTCTACAATATCAAGTACTATGTAATATAAGCTGAATATTTCACCTGTCTTTTGAATCAGACACTCTTTCCCAATCCATCTGTAAACAAGCATTGAAAAATTAATGATATACAACATAAAATACGACTGATTAACATTTACCTGTGGTTAATTTTACGAAAACAAGTTATATATGAGATTGCATAGAGTTTTCACTATTTTATTAATTCAAAAAACATTCCATACTGTAGAAAAAACAGTTATTTCATTAAAAATATTTCCTTGTATTTTTCACGTAGTCACAAAATAAAAAAACATAAATAACAAAATGTTATCTTGAAGTACCTCCCATATAATCCAGATCCATGAATCGGTAATTAGCTTACCTGTACTTCAGGTTTAAAGATTTTTATTTGTGAATATTCATCCTTAAAAACAATCCGTAACTCTCAAAAAACAGTTTTTAGTCAAACTTTGTTTAAATAATTAATATTTTCGACTGATGGTGCTTGATGGGAATTGATTTTAAATT
>JAGVSQ010008197.1:0-14607 GCA_022683975.1 Rhyacophila evoluta
TAAACTTATAATTTGTGATATTACAACATGTATTAAGTAAAATAAAATAAATAAAGTTCGTTCAGGACAGCAAAATATATACGTTATACTGGAAATTTCCTTACTTCGGTATTCTTTATAAAGAAATTTGAGGCGTATATGAATTTCTGCAATGTGAAGATTCACATATTGACAGATAATTTTCACGAGAATTGCTTGTAGGCCAATTTTCCGATCCTTTGGATGCCCAATACCTTCATCGGTTCGTTCTCGCAAGCATATTTTTTGAATTTCCATTCAACGTAAATGGATCATATAGAAAGTTTGGCGGCCTATTATACAATATTGATATACATTCCTGCATTTTTATGTATAAAAATCTTCGCCGTGATGGGTTCCGATACCCACTACCCTCGGGAATGTATCGCGTGCGCTTATACTTTATCTCGGACATATAAATACTTATTCATGTAAATAATAATTATAAATATGATGTAGTTAAGCAGAAGATGTTCAAGCCACATGAAAAAAACGCGATTGATTTTTTTTTTAATTTGAAAAAAAATTAACATTTAGTACGAATTTCATATTATTAACACTAATATGAAATTTTATTAATTGCACGGCATATATTTCATGTTTTCTGGTAATAAGATTATCAAAAAACGTACTAGTTTAAAAGTTATTGAATGTTTTGTGGGTGCTGACTTAAATTTTGGTCGTTTTGTGCTTGGATTTATATTAATATTATCTCTTTGCCCATAAATCCTTTGAATTGGTTATATTTAGTGTATTTTTGTTTATAAATAAAACAATATATCAATACAATAAACACATATATGTATTTTAAAAAACACGTGAAAGTGGAATTATCATAATAGAAAAATTTATCTGTAATTGAGTAATCTTCAAAGCCGAAAACGCTTAAACCATACAGATGTTTTGTAGATACTATATTTTGTAAATTGTTATTATGCGGGTGAAAAAAACCGCGATTACTTCTTCTGGTGTATATTTCTGATTGGGTGTCTTTGTCATATTAAAGTATTGATGTTTTCAAAGCATTTTAAGAAATAAAATTTTCAATTCGTAAATTGGACGTCTCTTGCTCAACCATATCCAATTTATGTAGAGCTTTATGCCGAAGTATATATCTTCGTCAACTGGAAGTGACCTATGAGTTAAAAACTGAATTGTTTCTGAATACTCAGTTTACAGTGAGTCCAGTAAATTGAGAATCGAGAGTTTACACGTTATTAATTATATTTTTTACTCTCACTTCCCACCACTGAGGCTAGCTCGTCCAATACAAGACTAGCCAATAATCAAAGTGGGCTTTCGAGCGAATGACATGTCTATTTCGGAGTCCGTGTCAGACCAGAATTAGCCAACGTTTCTGTGATGCAACACGCCTCTGTGCCCGCCGCTGCACGCGACCTCTATATAACACCAAACTGGACCAAGTATTCGGTATACTTTATCACAATTAACACAGGTGTCTATTTAACCCATTACTCTAATGACCAAAACTTTTTCTGGTCTTAAAATCAATATAATTTAAAAAATACAATCTTCTTCACAAATCATAGGTATTATTAATATAATTTCTCCTCCATCGTCCGCCACGTCTCTACGCCCGTTATGAGGGCGTATACCGTGGCGTAACGATGGTTACGCTCTCTTCATAAGCGCCAAAATTGTCCCAAGAGCAGCTTTCCAAAGCCTTGGTTGCCGTGCACTAAAGTGTGCGTGATTCCTATTCTAATTAATTATACCCCATCTATATCTAGCTTAGTTGAGAGAGGCCTTCTCGTTTGCCGTAAGATTTTGCATTTTTTTTAAAAGCTAGAAAATTATTCTTCATAGAAACCAAGTCGTAATCGCCGACCGATCCGACAAATGGTCGAACCGACTTAAAAAGCTATTCCCTTTCAATCGATATACTAAGTATATATCTGCACAGTAAGAAGATATCCACTCCGTAAGTCGAGCATATGGATCTCCGCAATGTGAAAACGTCTTGACAGATTATCTTTCACGAGAATTGTTTGTAGACCATTGCACAACCTAATGGGCATCCAGTCCTGCATTTTTGAATTTGGGTTCTGAATATTAAATTATAATAATTATTTACAATAATTTTCCTCTAAAAATGATCCCATGACATTTAAATTGGGTTTTCACTCAAAATCCTCATTTCATATTTGGCATCGTCAGATATAATCGTCGTATACAAATACCGCGCAAATATATTCTGATAAATATACTAATATCAGTAATACCACTTGGTAAGAAATAATCTATGTTTAAATGAATGTTAATATGTCATAGTATAAAAAAATGATAATTTAACAGATTAATGCTACGTATTCTATCACTGTTTCCTAACTCGCACTTTGCACATCGTTCTTATACTTTTACAATAGAACTGGAATCCATTTTTTGTTCTTAATACTTAGCTAGCTCGTAGTTCTCAAAATTAACGCATACAAAAAATGGCGCCATAGAGCCCACAACTTTATTTAATTCGTTACCCTAAGGATATATTTATTAAGCATTCGTATGTTCATATAATATTATTCGTTTAAACGGACGTCACACCGTCTCAACAAACAAACAACATTTGAAAGTTAAATCTAACCGATAAAACCGATACCGTATGAATAACTGCCTGAATAATAATTAATAATGCCGACGGAGACCGGTTATTTTTCTTATATTTGAATATTTAAATCATTTATTGTTATTGTATACAGAAATTAAAATCTAATATGTGTGACATATATAGTCAAAAACATTTTAATTAATATTTTTTATGTTCGACAATATTTTTTATACATGGCAAGTCGTATACGAAATGACCGGTATGTAAAATTGACAGATTTTTAATTTTTACTTCCCTACAAAAGACATGAATGCTTGGACAATAATTCAAAATTTATTGTTTATCAAGACATCAGCGTTTTCATTTGCATAATATTTTTTTATTATAAGTTCTCTTTATATTTTGAGGTTCACCACACGTTCGCTCCCAACGTAGAAAATATGGATCTCCATATTATGAAGATATCCACTCCGAAAGTGCAGTACGTTTGTGGATCTCCGCAATGGGGAGACATGTCTTGACAGAGAGACTTATTCAATTAATTCAGAAAAAATCATAATTATTATCCAGTTCTGCATTTTTTGGTGTTTTTTTAAGTTCTCCCGCATTCCCCGGATTAGGAGGCGAACACTCTAACCTCTACATCAGTGTTTCTCAAACTTTTTGGTCCGCGATCCCTTTTTTCATGAAACATGCTGCTTATTAAAAACAACCTATTTAAATCAAATATTTGTTAAAATAGTAAATCTTTACTCAGGAAATTTAGAAAACTAGCATTAGCAAAGGCTAAAAAACATAATTGAAAAAAAAATCCGTCATTAATTTGTCTGCGATCCCCCAAATATTTTTCGGCACACCCCCTGGGGATCACGACTTCCACTTTGAGAATCACTGCTTTACATAAACACATTTTGTTTGAAATTCAGTAAATGTTCTTTTTTATTTATTTATCTATTATATAATATATAATACAAAGACTATGAACGACACTAATATGAAGTTGTAGACTGATTTTAATAATTTAATAGAAAACCTTTTAAAATATATTGCGATCAAATAAAAACAAATTCACGAATTAATTTTTGTCTAACAATAAAATTGATCGTACATTTTAAATAGAGAAAAATTCTTATCGCAAATGTTAACTATTTGTCTATTTTATCGGGATTTCCATCTGCTACCAATTTCATTCTTATCTCAGTTTTTTGGCCTTATCTATTGTGTTTAAATTCAGAATGTTTTATCAACTTGACTATTCACATAAACAGGTGTTTCTTATCGTTGGTATAAGCATCATTTAACCACACAAATATAATGTAATAAGTCTTCAAAAGGTTAGAAAATGTCACTGACTCGTTTTGATATTAAATACTATACATTTTCAAATGCAAAAAGCTTTTAAACCATCTGTTTTCACACATTCACTGATTTGAAACTTGCACATCTTCAAATCTTCACTTTTTCTTAGTATTTTACATGAATGTTTATACATTTTTTTATAATAAGCTTTATAATACTTTGTCTCCTCGGTAAAGTGTACGCACCTCGCATCCGGAGAGTCCATGGTTGAATCCTACCTCTATCGGACTCTTAAAAATCCTAAAGTAAAGTTCCGAATACCCATTGGATTAAGCAATTGTTTTAAAACCATTCCTCGTTAAAAATAATCTCTCAAGACATATCTTTACATTACGGAAATTCAAATAGTCCACTTTCGGAGCGTTCATCCTCACGTGTGTATGGCTCTCCACTTTAAAATGTAAAAAAATACACTTGTTTTAATTTTGCAAATTTCATTACCGAAATAAAATACTGGGGGACATATTTTATTTTTCTTATAAAAGGCGCCCACCGTGTTTAGGCGCAGTGCACATTCTGGGCATCATCCCAGCGCAGTTTTGGTTCCAATAGATCTAACAGTTAATTATAGTTATCAATACAGTTGGTAGTATACCTAAATCGAGTGTGTATTATAGTAAACATATATTTATATATACCATGTCGTGTTCACTCCCAAGGTGGAGCATATGGATCTATACACTGTGAAAATATCCACTCTGAAATAGGAGTAAATGGATCTCCGCAATGTGAAGACGTCTTGACATATTATTTTTCACGAGAATTGTTTGTCAGACAAATATTCAACGCAATGGGCATCCTGTCCTGTATTTTTCGGAATATTAAAATCCGACTGATTGGGAATTGAGCCCGCACTCTCCGGATTGCTGGGCGTGCACGCTACCGACTACGCCACCGGGGATTAAAAAGACAAAATCTGTTGTGGATGACCGGCCCTCGCGACAAAAAACTGTGGAAACGGAAATAGTCGCTGACCGGTTGTGCCTAACACTCTGAGAGAGCGCGGGCGGTAGAAGAAGTTATGCATAATATTCGTGTTACGTTTTCATTTCATTTCTTCGACCCAGAAATGCCCACAATATGACCCGCGGGCCAAAATTGGACCCAAAACACGGTCACGGTCATTATAATGTACGTATTAGTTTCCATGAATAAATCATTAATACATATCTCATACTTATCTTATATAATATTTTATTCTCTTCATTCGATTGCTTCAAGTGCAAATTTTGAAAAATTTGCAGGAGAGTGTAAAAACTGATTACTTTGCTATTTATTTTTGCGATTATTTTGATATAAATAAAACACATCACACACACAGATCTTAGATCCTAATAAAGTCGTCAAATTTTCTTGGGACGTTTTTTACACAATTCAAAATTATTTAGATATGTATATTATACATATTTAAACAATTTTGAATTGTCAAATTACTACCGGACAATGCATATAACGTGGTGCAACAAGATGGTAATATTACGAGTTAGTCATTTTCAGATTAGTTAGTTCATTTTTCCACTTAGAATTTTCAAAGCCCCCCCTGGGGAAAGGGTATATGTAGAAAAACATCGCGAATTTAGTAGTTTAATTTAAATTGATCTATCATCAACCCCCAAATATTTTTCGTGACCCCCCTCCCTCTGGAGATCACGACCCCCACTTTGAAAATCTCTACTTTAAGCCAATGGTATGGAGAATATACCAATCACGACAAAATGAAGACTTGTCTTGATAGATTGTTTTTCACACAATCAGTAATCAGCTATTGGGCATCAATGTTTTGCATAAATATTTTTTAATATATTTAGTTACTAGATATGAGCCCATGGCCTTAAATACCAAACGACTACCGGCCTCACATTCTTACTAACTCAGCTAGCGAGATGAAGACTGACGTTATTGATAATATGATATTACCATTAACTAAAGCCATTGGCGGATTTCCTAAAACACTATGCGCGCGCCTAGGACCTTATAACCTAGGTGCCTCAAAATTGAATTGCGCCTGGGGCTCTTCAAGTCTCACCACTCGGCATACCGAGCTTCATTTTAAAACGGTTAGCAATTAAATCCAGCCTTAATTCTAAATGTTAATCATTTTTGTCGTTATCTATTATATTTTATCTTGCCAATTCGAAACATAGATTTTTAATGAATTTTAACACATTATAATGTATTTTATAAGAGTATACAATTGCAAAATGAAGTTTTGCCAATTGCATGCACATATAATTAATAACCTGAATACTTATAAATGGGATTCTCGGAGGCGGCACGTGATGTCCATATTCTCCACTTAGGGAGTGGACATATAAGAAGAAGAAGAATAAAACAATTTTGAAAATATTTAGAAAAAAAAATATAATAAATAATTATCGCTCGAACGAAACGTAAAATGTTTCATACCCCTGTCCTAACTGTCCATTCTGCTTTCGGTTTTTTTGTAATAAATATTTCATTTCATTTTTCTCAGTCCAGTGCGGAAACTTGCCGACGAATAACGTCGACTGCCAATACGCGTCGTCCCAACTATATATAATATCGCTCCGAGTTTTTTTTTTCTTTAATTTTTCTGCCCGTACAGTTTTATGTAATACCAAGTTACGTTGAAATTCTATAAAGAAAAAAAATCAACAAAAGAAGAAATTACAACATTACCAATCCAAGCTTAACTTTGTGTGTTGTGTAGACTTAAGTTACATCGTAATTCATTTTTAATAGTGAAATTTGTGATGTGTAGTGTCCGAAGAAAAATCCGAGATTGATAAAATTAGACGTGTCTTATAAAATATGTATGGAAAAAGCACGATATAAGGCTATATAACAGTTTAAACAAGCTTTATTGAAAACTTAGCCCCAAGCCTAACCTATTAACATTAAAAAATTAACATTAAATAACTTGTCAATGGCTAATGCTTGACAAAAATTTACTTTAATATGTATTTAAACTATTAGTATAAATATAAGTAATACGCATCAATATAGGTCATTATTATTGTCAGTATTTAAATGTTTATAATAGTTTTTTATACCTATAAATGCTATAAATATATTTTTATGTGTTCAGATACCAATATGCAAAACTCGATTAGGCAATAATTCATACTAAAATCTACAATCTATACGTTATAAGACTAATACAATTACCAAATAACTGAACACAGAAATCGAAAAAATAATTTGGAGCATTTTTTCTCGCTGGTAAAATAAACAGCTTCCTATTAATAAATGTTAAAATATTATTTTGAATATACTTCCGTCATAGTGGTGAACGTGTTACGGTTGTAACTTCTTATCGAGTTTATATCCCGTAACTAGGTTACAATTTACATATTTTTTTATCATTGCTTAATTCTGAAACACCGTCGTAATTATCTGAGAGAACTGCTAATATCTAGTCCTCTTAAAAATGACATATCTTACAGAGAAGTTTTGATTTAACTTGTTATATTTAAATCCAGAAAAAATGACACTTGTTATAAATAAACTTAAATACAATATTTAGATATGCTGCAGTTACAATTGAACAAAAATAAATATTTTTTATGATATATATTTGAGTATGTATATTTGATTGTGATTAGCATATTTGAAGAAATTTAAAACTATTTCTTTGAATAATTATTTTCAACCCAATTTCTAAACGGGAGTTTTGACTGTCGTATCTGGGACCTTGTCAAAATTGTAATCTTTTCCGAACAGAAATAACTAAAGATATATATTAAAAATAATCTACAGAGATACAACGAACTCCGCATCGTGCTCGCTGCAATGTTTTAATGTAGATTAAAATCGAAGGTTGTAAGAATTAAATATAAAAAAAAGTTGTAGTACAAAAACAACGATGTGTTCTCTAATTGATCTGGTCTTCTTCTTCACGTTATCAATCCCTCATTTTCAGTAGATTATCTATATATCCACACCGTATTTCCCATTGTACTATACGGCAAATCTTTAGTGATAGTTTTTCAAAACTCGAAACTAACGATTTGACCCAATTTGACTCTTTATCTGCTACGATGTTTTTGTAAATCTCAGACTCATTATGAGTACCTTGAAGTATACGAAGACTGGTGTATTATTTACCCAATCTAATATTAATTTAATAAGTTATCTAAGAAAATCTAATTTGATTTGAAGTCCTTTTTCTTGGTCACAAATTTTATAAGGTCTCTCTTTTTTACGAACTTACAATTGAATTCAAATACCGATTCGGCGTTTGCAGCATACATTCTTATCATATGATGTGTATTAAATTGTTTACATTTTGATTATCGATAAAAGCCATTCTGAAAAAACTAAGGATTACGGTCATTATATTATTATTATCATTGAACATACTACCTTTCATATTCACTTTGCGCTACAAAAAAACTACACACAAAACTATGGATGTTAGCAATTCGTGCTGATATCACTAACGATGGTATCTCGTTGTTAAGCATTGAACGGGTTAAACATTAAACAACATAACTTAAAAAATACTAATGATAATTGATTCTGATGCCACCACACGCACAGTGTTTTAATTGATATTCAACTTGCAAACAAAGTCTCGATAAGTCGTCTCAAGATTTTCTTGTTTTATTGTAATACTTGGTATTTTCGATTCACTCAGCGTCGACGAGCTTGGCGCACACTTTCCTTCCCCGGTGTAAATTATTTTCTAATCTCTACCGGATGCAATTATACATACGCACTTTTTTAACTCTCACAAATCATACCATAGGTGCAAATATATGCCTCAATCATCCGTTCCTTATAGCATTTAAGTAGTTTAAACTGAATTGTAATAAACTTAACACCAAACCCTTTCGCCTTTTGCTCACTCTTATAATTATTGAGTTCATGAAAAGTGAATTGAGCCAAATGACAAATAGTTAAACTTGTTTACTACAAGCCTCCACTTAAACCATTCATAACTCTACTAAGGTAGCTAAATGCAGATGTTTATTTAGAAGAAAAAATACTGATGCAGTGTATTTTTATTTGGCTCACTTCACTTTTGTGAAAAATTAAAACATGCAGAATATTGTAACGTATCTAATTTACTATTTCCTAAAATTTCAGTTAGCTCACTTCACTTCACAAGAACTCAATTAATATCGCAAAATGCCGCATTTCTCGTTTCTTTGCTATTAAAATTTGTGTAGAATGCAATTATCAAATAAAAATAAATGCTTGCTTATTTTATTGCACAAAAATGTAAATACTTGAATTGACACACCGCCTTAAAGAAAACACTATTTTAACAATCAATTATTATGTCTTTTTAGGGCTCGTGCTATGCTCGGTGTTGAGTTATATTCATTGTATGTTTCTTATTGGTGATTTAAATCCAGATTATTATTGAAAATAATCAGTAGTTCATTTAATTTGTACGAAAGACTTTATTTAAAACCACTCGGTCGCATTTTTTAAAAAAAGTCTTCCAAAAAAAATCACATATTTTTAATTTATTAATTTCTTTGAAAAGGTCAATAAGAAATATTAAAAATAACATTTTTTTTATTTCGAAATTGTTTACATATTTATGCTTTCAATACCCGAGTTATCTCTGGCGTGACCGGGAAGTGGTTTTAATGTCGAATTTGTGAGGATGATCTCAATTTTTTTTAATCTATTTACATTATTCCAGTTTATTTATATTAGTCAATCTATAGCCATTATATGTATATATCTCTGTTTTAATTTTAAATGAACCGTTTTTGAGTTAAAAATACAGTTTAACTACATTTTTCCCTCTATCCTAGTAAAAAATTGAAATATCTCTACAAAATTTATTCAGCGCGACGTACCCAAAACTTCACCAAACAATGATACAAAAATGTCTTCTTTAAATCTTTAAATACCCATTTTTCTATAACAATAAAAAATAGCACTGTCAATCCATTACACATTAAATGAATTACGTTCACATGGATCAAAAAGTGTGTTTTTACTGTTCTGATAAATGGCCGAATTTAACATTGGACAGTATTATTCTGGGAGTGTAATATATCGTTTGCAATCACCCAAGTCTTATACTCACCGTGCGATATCTTCAGTTATGGCCGTTTTATAGCGGCCAACGGTAAAATAAACCACTCTGAATTGGATTAGTACAGTTAAAAGTGGAGTAGATATATCGTCAACATAGCAATAATCGTTAGAAATGTATGTAAGTAGGCAATGAAATGATGATTATAATGACGTCTAATTGCAATTGAGTCGCGTCGCTGCGCATGCGTGTGTCTTCCATCATGCGGATTAAAATTTTCTCTCCAAACTCTCACTGACTGGAGAAAGTAAAACGGAATAAAATAAATATAACCGTTATTATTTATTGGCTCACGAACCGTTGGTTTATAAGTACTGGAAAAAACTATACTCAACCTTTCAATTGGTATAATTTTTTTCTATATATTAATTTCTAATCCAAAATCTAAATGTTAAATACCCACAACTTTGAAGTTAATGTAGACTTAAACTGGTGTTTTATCTACACAATCTGATATTAATTTAATAAGCTATTTAATAAAAATCAATGAACTCAATATGATAGAAGTTCTTTTTCCTGGTTGTAAATTTCACAGCTCATCCATTGTTCAAACTTAAAAGCTACATTTATATATTAATTTAGTATTTTCGGATTACGTCCTTTTTATAGAACGTGTATTAATTTCTATACATCGTGACTATAAACAAAGTTATTTTGATAAAACTGAGAATTACGTCCTTTTTGTCTTTTCTATAATCGATATATCAACTGAATTATTTTTCAGATTCATTACAAGCGACAATTGAAAAAATTGTTAGCATTTCTCGCTATTATCACGTACGACATTAGATCGTTATTTACCATACAACGGGTAAACTCAGTAAGATAAACTCAAATAATTGTGAATGATTCAAGCTCATAATTTGAAACTATTATGTGTTAAATATGAATTGAATCGATCAATTAATTGTTGTAGTTAATTTGTAATCCTTAGTTTAAATATATTATACTATCTTCGGCTCTTCCTTTATTGGTCACCCTGTCAATGCCAGCCGTGAATTCCCGTAACATTTGCTCATCTAATATGGGACTTAATGTATAGTATATTTGCTCCAAAAGTGAAACACGTCTATCTCTACATTATAATTTTATACCACTCTGAGAATAGATCACATCGCTATTTACAAAGATTTTTTATCAACTCATTAAGACTTTTTTCTTACATAAATAGTAAATTATAATTATCATAACGCCGCTACTCGAACCTTTGGTCTCGTATGTCGTGTATTTACAACTCGTCCACCACTCAGCCACAACGTTACAAATCACGCAATTTAAAACGTGAAAATAAACGGTATTACTTCTACAATATTTAGTTATGGAATATCGATTCAATGACTATCTTATTATTTAACTACGATCGGCTGTAATATCGTGTATATTACGTTTATTTATTTATCATTTTGACGATCGAAATAAATTATACCGAACTCTTTTCAACCTTCTCAATTATAATATGTTATAATTATTCTATAATATTATTAATCTTCCATCCACGTCTACTTTTTATGATATATAAAAATAATACTAACAAATTTAACTAACCATAATAATAAACTAACATATAAAAAAGTGAAACAACTTATATCTGTATGGTTTATATCCAAAATTTTATACTTTATGAAATTATAACAAATATCTGTTCGATGCTTTTGATCTTATTTATATCATTTTAATATGGGATTAAATATCGATAAAAAATATATACCCAGAATGTCAATAAACGCATTCCGCACTATAAAAACTGAATTCCATACTATAAATAATTTTATTCGTTGGTTCCTTTTTTTCATTTAATAAAATAACAAAGATTAAAAGTAAAAATAAAATTGTCACACAATTCAACTAAATTTAAATTATTAAGCTTGACCAACACAAACTAAACATTTTAAATTGTATTTAACATATAATAATGCACGACTTAAGTAATTAATACACGATCTCTTTAATTTAAAACAAAAATACCTTAAACTAAAAAAAACAACGTCCCTATTTCAGTATTGTTTCATATGCTACAAAATCATACTAATTCTCTAATATTACTGGTTACAGTGGCTTTTCTTATTATCTATATAATATATTACTAACTAGTTCGTTTTTGAGAAAACAAAAATATGAACTTTACTCTCAATAACGTATAATTACTAATCCTTTATTTTAAATTACTAAAATATATAATGCGGAGCAGTTTGTGTGTATTATGAATGGTCGATTAATATTGGACGGTCACAGTCATAATGATGATTTATTTTTGTTAAATTTGATTATTAAAACTGATAAATATTAGTGGAAGCTAACTGTATTGTGGGTTAACTTATTGTATTAATTAAAATTAATTACTATAAATTTTTAACATTGGTATATTTTTATTATAGTATAAATCGGCATTGATACCATGGTCGTACATTTAAATATGTGAACGTTCAATATTGTGTGTGGATTTTTTAAAAGTTTGAAATTGAGTTGTGTGCTCTGATTTCAAGTCTATATTGTATAATTACAAAAAATCTATTTTAACAATTTGTGTACGTAATAATCTATGACGAAAGATTGTTGTTCGCAAAATTAACGCAATTTTGGGCAACTTGTCGTGTTGGTACTACAAATGTAAAGTCACATAAACAAAATAAAAAGATTTAAAATAATTTTTCTTAGTTAAATTATAAACGACAGTAATCTTTTGTTTCAAATGATGTAAATCAATTATTATTATAATCGTGATAATTGAGCCATAGTCGAAATAGCTATTGACCTAATATTAACCCGTAATTGAGAATTTATTAACACTGACACATTGAATAAATATTCCATATTAATTGGCTGTCTTTAGTAACATAAATTGGAATACAGTGTCTTGGAAGTTTTTTAAAATCAATTTAACTAAAAATTATTTATTAATATTTAAAATATTTAAATGACAAAATACATTAATTTTGATGTATTAAATAACTATGCATTAAATAGTTATAAATCAAATATTGTGCAAAATAATATATTACTATGGAGAATGGTATTGAAGAAAGGATGAAAAAATGTTGAGTTTGTATTAGTAGGGAATTGCAGTAACTACTTCTTCTATCTATTAAGTCTTGTGAGGTAATTTTGATGCAATAATGATGAGGCTTAGTTTATAAGTTATCAATAGGATCGTAAGGAGCCCTTAAATATTTCAGGTTATATTTCTATCATCCAGACAACAGAAAAATTCTACAGGTGTGTCGAGAATATAAATCACAAAGTGTTCAGTGTGTCGTATGCGGAAACGAAAATTGGGTGAAGTC
The DNA here is from genome assembly GCA_022683975.1 of Rhyacophila evoluta. Taxonomy (NCBI): domain Eukaryota; kingdom Metazoa; phylum Arthropoda; class Insecta; order Trichoptera; family Rhyacophilidae; genus Rhyacophila; species Rhyacophila evoluta. Next base: position 13,265 of record JAGVSQ010008197.1, read on the forward strand.
CCTCAAAAAGTCCTGGAGTGCGTGGCAGAAGTGCGTTTACATTGTGATAGTCGCGTGTTGTTGTCACGTGATCTGTAAATGCACTATCTGGTACGACATTCCACGGCTGATAATCTTCTGCTTCGCGCTCCTCCAGTTCGTCCTTGCTATCACGCATGAACTCTTAAGTGGCCATAGACATTGCGTGCAGTTTTTTTTTTAATTGTAAGGATTTTATTGTTTTGATCGTTCTCGCAATCGCTGTTTTCATCACTTATTTGAACAAGGCACCCTCATCACTTGAAACTCATAAACGAAGCTATTTCTCCATCTCTCCAATATTAAACAACTAAACCAAAAGTTTAAAACATCTCTAATCTTAGTACTTATTTTTACTATAATAAAATCTATTACATGAAAGACAGATTTAAAAATCTACATATGCCACTAGATAAGAGTCTAAATAATTTCAATCAGTTGTTTTACTATGTTTATTTTAATTAAATATCTTATTTTAAATTAAGCAAGTTACGAATATATTATTTATGATCAATTAATTATTTTTCGATTACTATTTAATTTAACAGAATTTAGTGATTTGAATTTAATTTCAACGAATTCATCTAAAATTGATTAAATTTTAAAACACAAATACATCTACCTACACATCCACATATTCATCATTTTTATTTATTATTTTTTATTGTATTTATTTATATATGTATAATTTTCTTGTATATAACTGTACATTCTTATTATTTTTAAGATTATATTTTAATGTTGTACTTTATATGCTTTTTATTATATTTTAAATTAAGAATATGATTTGTATTAAGGTATATTTTTTCTGTAGCATTTTTACTTTGTATTATGTTTGTAATTTTCTGAATATTTTTTATTAAATTATTTTTTGATGAAAATAATTTTTTTATTTATTTTTTCAGTCGTGTGTTTACCTTATTTTAAAAACAAATACATCAGCGAACCTTAAAAAAAATAAAACACTTTTTTACAACTTTTATAGATTACAGCCTATAAAAATATGATTTTACCAAAATTCAGTGAGTCCATGGATATTTTAATATTAATACTTATTTTCTGTATGTCCGTTTCAAAAGTGGAGCATATGCATCACTCCACAATGTGATATCCAGTTCAGAAAATTAATCTCTATAGTGTAAAGTTTTCACAATAATTGATTGTAAGCCAATTGCTCAACTCATTCAGCGTCCAGTTTTTTATTCTTCAATTTACTCTAATCTACGAACCCATAACTACGTCACAGGGGCAACATATTAATATTAACCTGCAGGCTACTTTTGACAAATTCGCAAAATGCGCTTAACGTTTGCAAAAATAAACAT